>SCLH01001013.1:25645-48277 GCA_004367855.1 Oikopleura vanhoeffeni | reverse complement strand
CGCCCGTTAAAAAAATTTGTTCTTTTGGTTCTTTAGCAGTCAAAAGCAATTTGGCAAAAGAGCATTCTTAAGGGGGTTGTGGGTGTAAAGAATGCATGAGTGGAACAAAATAGTTTATATATTTTCTAGAACCCGTCAATAACAATAATTTATTCTTAAAAGTGATGAAATAATACGTGAGTAGTATGAATGAGATGTATGATTGGTTCAAAATAATAAAATATGTAAATAAAGTGGTTTGATTGGTTCGAGGCTGTTTAGCGTGGGCGTTTGATTCTCCTCTCATCATACTCGGAATTTTACCATGCGCAAATTAATCATTAATAATGAATCTGTTTTTCACGCTTAAAATAAACAGAGAATAATTTTTTCAACGATTTTTTTGCAAATTTTATTCGAAAATTTTCATACATTTCATAATAAGTCTGTTTTATTCAATTTTGAACAAAATTGACCGAGCATAATCAGATTTTCTGAATTTCATTTTTACCGCCTAAAAACCTTAGGAGATTTTTTTAAACCAGACGGCGCATAACTTATTTTAAGAACTCGTACTTTCACGAAACATCTTTGTTTGAATCAATTTAAAGCAAAATTGACCGAGAATTAACTACTTTTGTGAATTAAGAACATATTTTTACCGGTTTTTCAGTACGGCACCGTGGAGCCACCCTACACCAGAATCAAAAAAATTACTTGCAGTTGATAGAGAAGCTTTAAGTCTCCAGTATTTTTTTCTCATTTATTCTTATCTGCCCGTTATCGACCTTTCCAGTCCAGTTGGAGGAGAGGGCTATTTCCCCAGCAATTCCAACATTCTACACCCACAACCCCCTTCGATTATACTTAGTCAAGTTTGCTTTTCATTAAATCAAACCAACATGTTTTGCAAAGTATAATGGTTATGCAAAAACTGATGTTTCGACCGTTGTAAAAAATTCTCTGTAAAACTAGGTTCATTTGAGATAATTTCAGGTGAGAAAATAGACAACAACGCCATGCTCGAGTGCGTGCGTGGGTGGGGCGTGCGTGGGTTTTGAGTTGCATTAGCTAATCAGAGCGTTATCTTTTCAGATTTGTTTTCTTTCGCTACAATTCAAGAATATAACAACATTTTTCTTCAATCCTTGCTTTATTTACACTCACAACCCCCTTAAATTTGAAAACTAGTCTTATAGATTTTGGTACAAGAAATATTTAAATAAAGTTACGTTGTCCATCCAGGTATTATTTTCTATACAACCCCCAATTGGAGTTAAATCAATTTTTTTTGACATGAGCAGTTGTAGAAATTTATTGATTCAAACATAAGCATTATTTTATACTGTGTGACCTCTTCGATCGCTGGATATGTTTCTGGCTCATTTTACCGAAAATTTGGAGGTCAGAATTGGATGCGAAATGTGCTATTAACTGCTTCTCTTTTTACTTTTCCATTTTTTCTAATTTGGTTTATTATAAATTGTACTCATTGGTATGCTGGCTCTACTCAGGCTAGTTGATAATATAAGGAAACCCTATTAAACCCTTGACTGTCGTTTTTTAAACCATTTAAGGGGGTAGTGTCTGTGAAAAAGTTTTTCTGGAAGTAAGAGTTCTATACGAAGTCGGCCAAGAAAAAACGATTGGTGCTAGTCTCGCATCTCTACGGTGCGCAGTTTTCGTGCTAGCGCCATCTCTAGAATTTGACCCATGGGAAAAATCACTCTCGTTGTCTAACCAGCCATGTATTTTCTCTCAAAAAGATGACTTCAAGGGGTGGGTGTCGCTTTTTGGTACCTTTTCAATCACGCCTCAGATCAAATCTAGGGCCAGTTGAAAAATTCTTATTGTAACTTCAAAGATACTATACAGGTATATTTATTGGGTTACAAGGTGAGGTCTTGATTATATGATGATTTAACTATAATATAGGATAAGAGTAGTATAAAATTATATAATGGTATTTGGTTGCCCGATACCACACATCTCAGGACAAGAGTGAATTATATATATTACTTCTGTGGTTATCTGCAAGTTAAAGACAGACAGGGAAAACAACCATGTTATTAAGAATACATCTAGACAGTCAACCCCCTATTAAAAGTTTTGTTGTATTAATTTTCAAATGTATCAATTGTCTCCCCTTTTTTCTTAATTTTTTCAAGTTTGAAAAAAGTTATAGATGTGTTCATGATTCTTAAAAAATGAATTAAGAACAAAAATTCAATTTTTTCGACATTCAGCCGGTCGTAATTTCTTGCGTATGAAGCAATGCCAGTTATAAGCTAGGTTCATACAAGGCTTGGTATTCAGCTAATATTTTTTTCGAGTTTGTCTTCTAATTCAAATTTGATGATATAAATACCACTTAAAAAAAAGATCATGGGAAGATGTTGCGCAAAAATAAGCGCAGGGAAAATTAAATAAGCTCCACAAAAAATGCTTTGTCGGCATTTAAAAAAAGTCGTTCAATTTGTGCCTATTTTGTCGAATCTCCCTATAGAACTAAAGTTCGGGGACGTCTGTCAGCCCCTTAGGAACTATTTTTCATGCTCGGCGGCATTGAAAAACCCATTTTTCATCGAGTCATGCCAGCTTCAGTTTCATTAACTGAAAAAAAACTATGAATTTTGTATTATAGATAAGATAGATGTTGGATTATATCTGATTCTAAAAACATCAAGGGCCTCACCAGCTGTAATATTATTCAAAAATAATTAAAAAAAGCTTTGGATGGGGCTTTCTCAATAGTTCTGGATTCTAAAATAATATTTAAATTAATGTCTTTTACATCGTTTGGATACATGATGCATCCTATCGATGAATGGCATCGATTCTGGTATTTCACCTTCCTTTTGTCGGTTCCATTTTTGAGTGAGAGTGACATAGGAAAAAATAGGAAATGTTAAAATGGAAAAAAAAAAATTTGTATTCATTTGCTACTTTTTGGAATGTTTAAATTATAAAAATGGCAGTTTCTTAACTTTCCAAAGTAATATCATTCTTCCTGTATAAAAAATTTTCCTAAGATTATTTATAAAAAAATTGTTATTCCTTGTTTCCACTCTTGTTATGTCAAAACTTTTAAAATATTGAAGTTTCTTAACTTTCCAAGAGTGATTGATTTTTTTCTTGTTGTATTCTTTCGGTTATGTTTTGATGATGAAAAAATCGATTAAAAAAAGATATGTTTTCCAAACAGTCTAAAAAGGCTATTCTCTTTCACTCTGATTTGTGAAGATGAACTGAGCATGAAAAAATTTTTTGTTTGAATTTATGAATCGTTTTTTACAAAAGAATAATGTATTTGAATAATTATTTTTTAAATTAATTCAAATAGTTTATAGTGACTTTCGATTTTTTATCAGTACTTTTTTTTGCGCCGCATCGAGTTTTCGATAAAAATAAACACTGATACCATTATTCCGCATGTTTGGCAAAAAATTAAGAACTGAAAACTGTATTCCCAGTAATTATTTTAAAAAACCATGTTTTTCGACAATTAAATTTTTCGTCGAAAAATTTATCATGCCTAAATTATAGACTTATTTCCATCAGATTAATTTGGTCCTTTATCGACCGATATTTTCTGGCGCGAAACTTTTTGTGATTTTCGTTCCCCACAGTTGAAAACATAATTTTTTCGTGGTAACCAATGAATTCCTGCTGGGTAAACTTTCGACTCCAATTGATAAATTCAAAAATGTTGGATTGTGTGGGCTGAAAATTTTATTGCAAAAATACCACATTGTTGTCTAAAATAGTAAAGATGGCCAAAATTTTTTTGTATTCTGTATTTCATAGGTTAAGTTGAAACTGTGAGAAAGCTTCATTTTAGAAAAATGAAGATTTTTCGCAAAATAAAAACTTTCTCTGATTTACCCTACAACAATTTTTTGTTCAAAAAATTCATTCGGTTTTTTGTATTTGTATTAAAGTTTCCCGAAATTTTTGGCCGAAATGAAACTGGCTGTATTAAATTTTGGTATGTACACCGGTTGTATATTATAAAGAACACCATATTTATGTTTCAAAGTGTGTGGGAATTTTTAGCTCTGCGTGGAGAATAAACGACCTATTTGTGTTTAAAGCCGTACGTCTTATATACTCGAACGCATTGTTGCTATTATTCTATGTAGTTTTCACATCCATAATCGAATTAGCTTTTTGACATATGATTTAAAAATATTTCTTAAATTTGTATTTCTTAGTGAACCATGTTGAAGACTTACTTAACTCGCCTTTCAAAAAATCAAAATATGTTTTTCGACTAAATGCCGACTTGTTTATGCTCTTACTTTTAATTTCGAATAGTTTATCGTTCGGCTGAAATTATTTCACAAGTTTATTTTGTATGACGTCAGTTAATGAGGTTGTAATCTATTTTCATGGCTTACGAAAATCAAATATTTCCAAAACTTTTTTGGAACGCAAAAAAGAACTTGCAATTCCTAAAAACATTGGCATTGCTTGTCGTTTAGCTCGAAAACCTGAAAATTCGTGTTTGTAATAATAGTTCTCCATTTTTAAACAAACTATCAACGCTTCTTGTATTTTCATTTGATCAAAATTTGCAAGCAGATTGAGCCACATTTTTGGTAACTCATGAAAAACGGTTATTTTTGAATTTGTTGTATGGCTTAAAAGGATATGAATCGAAAGTTTCAAAATTCATTTATTTTTCAGGAGTTATGCAAAAGTTTAGTATTTTGTGCGTTACAACAAGGACCTTTTCTCAGATAAAACTTTTGCTATCAACTTACTGTTGTATTCTTATCAAAATGCTTCATATGTTATTTTAAAAAATTCACAATAATAATTTGCTTGAAATTGTTGAAAAACTTCGCAGTTGTATTTGTGACAAAATATTTGTTCTTTCAAAAAAAATTTCAAACCGATAAAATATTGGTGTAAATATTTAGTATTTTTTTTGTGAACTTAGATTGCTATTAATTTTAAAAGTTCAACGCAAAAGAAATATTTGTCCGCTACCGCCAATTTTGGAGGCTCAGACGAAATAAAATTAACCAGGACGTAGTTTCTTAAGTATCTTTTTCGGTTTCGAAAAGTATTTTCATCCTGTGTTTCTTTTGAAATTCATTATTTTCTTCAGGTTGAACCCGACAGGTTTTGAAGCGTTTGAATAGGATTAGAAAAAATTGTCCCCGGATTACAAACTGCCTTTTGAGCATTTGCCGAAATTTTATTAATCAAAGTCGTTATTTCTTAATTAATCTTTCGTTCCTTATCTAGTATTTTTCTCGTGTATAAACACTCTAACCTACAAGAATTTAATTTTTTGGAAATAATTAAATAAGGCCACTCCATCGAAATTCTGAGTTTTGCGCAGTTCCAACTTTTGGTTGTAGTTTAAGTTGGGCAACAATTCTCCTACAGAGATTTGTTCAATTAAAGGTTCTTAAATCTTCAAAATATTTCGAAGCATAAGCTTTGCCGCGATTAATTCCCTAGTCTAGAAACTAAGAAGTTTTTCTTTGTAAATCAAAAGGCCTACTACCGTATGCACTAATTTCTAGATGATTCTATTATCATTTTTTAAATAAAATAGTAACCTATGTGCACACTCCGATTCCATTTAAGCTTCATCACTATTAGAGCATGTTCGAGCTCATCATTTAAATGATATTTGAAAGTTCTTCGCAGCTAATTTTTTGTACTTCTTGTATTCCAGCTTTTGCTTCCTCTGAGAGCTTAAATTTGAGTTTTGCTTTTTATATCATTATGAAGGGAGCTAATAAAAGTTTGTAAATTAATATTACGTGTATAAAATGCGGCGATTCCAGCTAGTTCTATAAGCTTTTCGCCAAAATGTTGTTGGCATTTTTGCATCTTTGCAATTGTAATTTTATATTTGATTGCTTCTATAGATCAAAACTTTTTATATCCTAAAAAATTAACGCTTTTCGCCAAAAAATTTGCATTTGTGTAGTCCTATGAATAAATTATTTTCCGTGAGTTTTTGAAATACAATTTCAAATCATACTTTGACGCATTCTGATTTTGCGGCCTCAAATAATCAGCATCACCAATTAGACAAAGTATTAATTTGATTTTTCAGTTGCTACATTTTTAAAAATTTCACTCATCATATAAGCAAAAGTCTTATGGTTGGCAGATTTAACTCCCATCGGTAATCTTAAATGTATACTGTACGTCAATATGTTGAAAACGCCAAAAATTTTCTTATGAGAAGTCCCTAACTGGATATCTGTAAAAACGTTACAAAAAATCCAAGGGTACTTATAAACGCTTTCTTCTTTGTAGAAATTTTTTATTTTTCCTATAGTGCTTACTTATACTGCCTAATTGTAGCCCTCAAGTTAGGAATAGGAAAAGTTGATAAGTAAATAATTTCATTTAAACCCGTGGCTGTAATTCTTGGAACAACCCGATACTCATTTAATTCGGGTTTTTTAATTCACCTGAAAATTGCCGTATTATAAGCTTGAATTTGTTATTTGAGAATTTTGATTTTGTTCTAGTTTGGTCAATTGTTTTATCTATAGCTAAACTTTTTTTAGCATCCATAGGATAAGGTTGCGGTTAAAAAGGGTTATCATTCAAAACTGTTCATGAAATTCAAATTCACAAAAATATTTACTATATCCTATATCAGTTGGAGTTTCTACTTATACACCGTTGTATTTATTTAACAACTGCTTTAATTAGTACTAAAAATACCTGTATTTTCTGCAACGTCTTTTACCATATCAGATATTGGCGTTATCGGCGAATATTAGTTACACGGTTATTCTCCCAAATGTTTGAACTCCTCGGTGGTGTATTCGCTTTTCGTGTTTCGCCCCTTAAATTGTCAAAGAGCACTAAATGGTTTAGTTCTACAGCAAAAAAGATTTGGTCACTTGGTTTTCGCACACAAAATAATTAGTGTTTTTTTCAATAAAAATGGACATCTTTTGTATTCAAGTTTTTAATTTTAACCCCCAAAATTGATGTGTCTTTTTTCAACAAAACCTTCAAATTTAAAACTTGTTGAAATCTGTTAATTAAATTTTTTGACAATCATTTGTATCAGGTTGACCGGTCGTTTTTGACTGGTTGATTTTTTCTAACGGGCCAATATAATGTCCGAAACCGTCAATAAACAGTGAATTTTCTTGATAAAAATGAATTTGCTTTCTTTTTAGTTATTTTCTGATTTGCATTTTTCCATTCAAACAAGTTGAGTCACAAATAGATGACATAAATCATGTTTCCGCAAATTTCAAAAATGTCATTTTTGTCCGATAAATGTAAAGTATTAACTAAAATTTCAGAATTATTTATTATTTAATTTAGTTCCTCTTAAGAAACGTCTACGCCCGTAGAATGACCGTTGGATATGAAATTTCAGTTTTTTCAACTAAAAAATTTTCAGCATTCAAAATTTTAACATTTCCAAAATTACAGTCACAATAATTTTTTTTATTTACTACGCCTATACGTATTTTTTTGCAGCATTTGTGATTATTAAATCCGAATCTAGTTTCATATTGGAAACCGGAATTTTGAAAAAATTAAGTTTCGGATCCTTAATGTGATTCATAGAACCCAGAGGTCTATCAGACACCTACTTAAGCTACAGTTTTTGTTTTTTATTTTGAAAATTTGTTTTATCTGCCACCGGAAGTTGTAGGTAAAAGGGACGGAAGCATTACCGTTATATTTTTAAAACTCTAGTCATTGGTTGATCCGTAAACGTAATTTGGGTCTCTACCCCCATTATTGGTCAGATCTCATTTCAACCATTTTAAATTATTCGTATTAAAATTATTTTGATGTATCGATTCGGAATTAATATAACATCTATCACTTTGGACCAGTTTGTTGCAAACCCAGCAATTTGCCTAAAAAACGAGGCGCAACGTTCGTGAATATCTGGGCATTTTGAACCGATTTTTGTGAAAAATAATTAGTCCCGCAGGCCCTTGATGTGGAAAATTATTTTTTGTATTATTGGTTGACCTTGAATCTAGGGATGCCTGTTTGTCCCGGCAATCTAGTTGCCCTTATGGAACCTAGGGTTACCTAGCATTCTTGGCTGACCCTGAAATCTAGGGTAACCTTGTTGACCTTGAAAAAACGGTCTTGTGTTGCCTTTGAAAAATTCGGCTGAAAATTTTGTTGGGTCCCGAATTTTTTTATTTCGCAGTTTACAAAATTGTTTGGAAATGGGCCTAATTTGCCAACAATGTAAAACTATTTTTGAGCATTTTTGTCTTGAAATTTTGTATTTACTGCGATTACACTCGGTCTCCTCTATAATACAAACGGGTGTAGGACCTAATTTTTTCACAAAGATTCAGCTAAGTTTGACCATCTTTTTGGTTCTGCGGTTCATCAAGGCCATTTTAATTTTGACCGGAGTTTTTCCATTTAAAAATACTTTTGCGACAATTTGTCAATCGCAACTTTATCAGTAGTAGCATCTAGCTTCAGAAGGATTTTTGAACCAAAGTGAAAATAGGTACTGAAAAACTCCTGAAATTGACCTCAGCGAGTATTTTAGATTTTTCAAATCTCTTTGTAGCTAATTTTCTTTAGTTTACAATTTTTTCAAAAATTGTTTTTAAAAAATTTTCTAAAGATAACTTCAGCTCTAGACTCAATTTTCACGGGATAATTACAGTCACAACTTACACCTTAATAGGTCATTCTTTGATACTACTGAGTTTAGTATTTGTATGTATTCTTTATCCGAATATTATTGTGTATTCAATGTTAATTAAATTATCACAATTTGGCATACCAATCTGGGATCGGATCGTTCGCCCCACTGGGGTAACATAAGTTTAACTCCATTTCTCTTTTGATCTTGCATTGTTGAAAAATAATTTTTTTGAGTTGGTTCTATTTTATTTTCTATGTCCCCCTTTTTGTCTCACTAGGGGTTGCCAGGCTTTTGTTAAATTAAATTGAACGGGTTAAACTTTGGCAAAAAAAATCAGTATTTTTCGGTCAAGGATTGAATATATTTTCGTCAAATCCTTTGATGTTTTTTCACAAAAAATCCTGGTTTACATTCAGGAAGTCATTAAAAATATTAAATTGTTTGTAAACTGAACCATCTTTAATTTCATATTTTAAGTTGCAAGGGTTTATATGTTTTCATCTTTTGGTTTTAGTTTTCAGAGGTATGAGCCTAACTTTAGACTTCTTTTAAAATCATAATATTTATCGATTTTCCTACTTTTTTGTTCAAACTAGAAATTAATTTTTGTTTATCAATTAGTACTTTTTTCCATTGCTCAGAAAAAATATTTTGTATGTATTAAAGCAAATACGTCGCGAACAGCCGACACTCAGGTTACTTAAAGAAACGCAAAAACAAAAAACCTGTACCCTAGACACATAGAATAAAACATACGCACACACGGCTATGTTGCATTTAAAAAAAAGAATTACTACCATCTAACCTCAACTGGTCATCCACACCATTGCAAATGATTATCGTCTTCTTCCGATTCTTTCTGTTTCCAACTTTGGCTTCATCATGTTTTCTTCCACCACTGCTCGTCCTTAAGCAATTTTCTTTTCACCATTATCTTTATTCTCCGCCAATCGTTTGCTCTCCCGAACCGAGATTTTTTTCCATTCATTTTTTCATCATTTTCACTGAATAAAACATATATTTCCCTCAAAAAACTATTTCTTTTCCCAAAAACTTGTTTCATTTTATTTCAAAAAATCATTTTTTTCTCAAAACTTTATATTTTTCCTCAAAAAAATCATTAAATTATTTAAAAATTCACGAAATTCATTTTTATGTGCTTTGGGCCCTAGTCGTCACTAGTTACCAAATACAAAACGAATTTCCATTTTTTTTACACATTATTGTTAAAACAAAAATATTTTCTACCACTCAAACATTTTTTTCAGGCCAACTGTACTCCTTTTTTATTCCTCGATTAATCTCAATCAACACATTTTTGCGATCTAGCGCCAACCTAGATGAAAATAAGATTCAGTACCCGAGCGTGGATTCTTACTTAAATACAAAGTGGTCATTTTGTTTCAAAATCGTAAAAATTTGGGCGTGGACGAAAGACTGTGAAAAAAACAGCGTCAAATTTCGCAAATTAGGTTTTAACATTTTGGCTAAAATAATTTGAAAATTTCTAGAATTTGATTAGACATTTCCGATAATTTTAATGTCATGCATCGTTTTTCGTGGGTCATATTCACAATAAAAAAAATGTTCATTCATGGTGGTAATACCGGTTTTATGCGGGTTAATGCAAAAAATATTATCGAATTTTGGAACATTTTCTAGAATTGTTCTAGATTGTTTTTGAAAAAAAATAATTGCCACCATGAGATTCTTGGGTCAACTTTGGTCATTAACGATATTAATGTAGCATTAAATTAATTCTAAGAAGGGCTCAAAAAAAAAAACCGACACCTACCCCCTTTAATATTAATTTTCGGCACTTTTCTAGAGGTTGGACACCTATACCAAACATCCGAAGATCGAAAAGATTTTTCCTGTCAAAGATCTTTCAAAAACCTTTCCTATGCATACAAACAGTATAATGAAGTTTTAGGTTAAAGATTACATTGTGTCAATTGGCACAGTTTTGAATACAGGGCTTTAATGGGTATTATTATGGGAGATCGGAAATCCAGTGTGTTTAATCTTTTCTGGGCGCTGGAAGTTGGGTATGACATAAAAATTTAATTATTAACTGAGCCACGTACAACTGGTGTCACTTTGCCCATCTTTAATTTAACACCTACGCAATTTGTGCTCTTTAATTATGACAAAAATATGGAAAAACTGCATTTTCCGTTGAGAAGCAAACGCCATCCAATCAAAATGCAATTTAAAATCAACAATCTTAATCGACAGGGTTAATTTCCAAGTATTATTTTTCAACCAAAAAGTATCAAATTGATATGATGTGTTTGATTACTATATGCGGGTCATTTCCGATCATTTGAAAATCTGGAATTTGAATTTTTTTTGGAAAAAAAAAAAACATCCAAAACTTTCGAAAATTATCCCAAAAACTATTTTTTCAAACCTTTTTGCAAAAAATCACGTTCGAATAATTACTCGGCGTCGTGTTAACTTTCTTAGGCAACTGTTTAAGTCAGGGAGATTACTCATGAGGTTTATATCTAGGGCTGCGCAAGCGGTCAAAATTCTAAGTTTTTTTAAATTAAAATGATGAGACCAAAACGGAAAAAAATATCTGGACAACAAACTACGAAAGAAATAAAATAAATATTTTTTTTTATTTCTTTTGGCATTTGGTCCAGGGAAAATGACGGTTAAAATGAAATTAAATCGCATTTTGGCAATTTTTCCGCCAGTCTTTTCCGCATGGTTCTCACTATGCGGCATAACTGAAAGTTTTGTTGAATTCTGCATAAAAATGAAAAAATAAAAATTTAAGTATTCATAGGTATTGACAAATATTTTCAGCTATAAAGTGTTCCGCCCACGCATTTTTTTTTGTCAAAATGAGGCAAAAAAAATTTTTTTTTCGAAAATCTTCGAACATTTTATTTTTCAAAAAAATTTTTGTTTTTTCAGAAAAATAGCAAAACTTTAATGTGAGTCGATCCTTGCACAAAAATAAAACTAAAAAATTGAGCTTATTATGCTCAAAAACGAAATAAGTGACTGAAAATGAGGTTTTTGAAAACTCACTTTGGACACTGAATGCCCAAGAAATTTTTTATTGCTCGGAAATCGTCTTTTCGGTTGGCGATTTACCCCCCGATAGCAATAAATGTTTATCAACAGTTTTAGTTCAGTTCTGTGTAGGGTTCCCCGAATTGCGCACTCTATTTTATTTTCTCAAATAAAGGGTTTTCGCGTGGTTTTAAGCAGGTTGCTGTGTGGAATTTTTAAGCCAACGTTTTTTTATGTGATGAACCATACCTTCTCCCACAACTTATGAAAATAAAACTAGTTCAAGAGGTCGAAATTGAAAAAATTTTGCAAAAATCGGACGAATTTTTTTTGTCAAAAAATTGAATGATTCGGTGAAACGGGTTAATATTTTTCTTCAAAAAATCTGACGTTGATATTTTTGGCCCAAAATACCAAATGCGTCGCCAATTACAAAATTCGCAACAATGCTATCAATTATTTTACCTCCATTGTATTTTTAATCGTTTATGGTCTTTTTTTCTCGGATCTTTTCTTCGGATTGCCTCGGGTCTCTAACTTTTCGCTTCTAATTTTTTTCAAATCTGAAGCGACAGCGAAGAATCCGAGGACGGGAGACACTAGATCCGGCTTACGACACAAAACAATTTTCTTAGGACCCGAACCGCCTCATCTCCGACGACAATCCCAGAGAGAAGCATTCTCTCTCTCCGAGTGTGTTCAAATCGTTTAAGACCGATTCTTCCATATGGTTGTAAGGGCAAATTACACTTCTAAGGGGGTTATGCACGCAAAGATTTTGCCTTAAAAATTTTCTCCTCACTAATTCGGCCAAAAAAAAAATAAGAATGAGCTTGGTCTTAGACTTTTTTCGATTCAACTGGTTTGCTCACCAGTGGCGTTGAAGCTGCAAATTTCTACGGCATTTAAACTGCTCTCCAGGCTATCCTGCAAGCCCCAAAATTACTCACCTTATTATCGTGTGACGTAGAAATTTAGTGAATCTTAGCGTATGGCACAGCGAAAAAAAAATTTTTTGTCATCTGGTACAGTAGATAACCTGAAAAACTGAAAAAAATAATATTTTTTATTTTTTTCAAACGCTCTCCACTAGGCGGTGTTGACTTGAAATTGAAATACCCATTATCTTCACCATTAAAAAAAAATTTTCTATCATTTTCAAAATAATTTGCGCCCAATTAAGTTTTAATGGCCGATTTCTTGAAGTTTTCTACGGGCTTAATTGCAACTTTTTTGGAAAAAAACAGATCACGCCCTTGAAAGGATTAAAAATCCTTCAAACTTTGCCACATTAGTGCAACTTTTAGTGAAATTTTTTATTGAATTAATCTAAAAATCCAATTGACAAAAATTTACAATTTAATACATTCATTCTTTTAATACAAACTCACTGATCTCTTTTATATTGCTTTATTAATCTCTTAATCAACCTCATTAAAATCTAGGGCCTCCACTATTGTAACTCAAAGAATATCTATACAGGTATATTTATTGGGTAGTTACAAATGGTGAGGTTGATTATATGATGAGTTAACCTATAATATAGGCATAAGGGGTAGTATAAAATATATTAATGTAATTGGTGCCGATAACCACCACTCTCAGGACAAGAGTGAATTTTATATTACTTCTGTGTTATCTTGCAAGTTAAAGACAGACAGCGAAACAACAATTGTAATTTTTTTTTAAAGATACATCAAGACAATCTGAGGATACTCGTTTGTAGATCTAGCTTCGTCTTAACGATTACACATCTCAAAGTTAACCTGTTACATTCACACCACAGGTGGTGAGTCTATTCTAGAGCACTAAACGGTTTTTTTTAAATCTATCTTCTTTTAGACCCCACATACAAAGCGTCTCAAAAATTTACACAAAGTAAGCGAATAAATGAGAACAAAAAAGTGATGAGAAGGATTTTTCGATTTTTTTGACTTTTTTTCTTCTGAATCTGCACTTAAACGCCGATTTTGCCAGTTTTTTCGATTCAAACTCTATCTTACTTTAGACTAATGTTTAGAATGAGCCATTTTTTTCGACTAAGGTAGATAAATATAATGCGGTAAAGTGAATGAGAAGGAATTTTGAATAAAATTTGAGAATTCTAGAAATTATGACTATAAGTGGAACCGGAATGAAAAGTCTTGATCGGAACAAAAGTACCACCAAATTGAAGCTGAGATTTCACTTGAAAATTCAAAAAGTTGGCTACCAGCTAATTCAAAATTTTTAACCCAATCAGCGTGAAATTCGAATAATTAGTTTAACATTTTGGCTTTAAAAATAATGAAAATTTAGATTTGATTAAGACTTTACGATAATTTTAATGTTCATGGCATCGTTTTTGGTGGGTCATATTCACCAAATAAAAATGTTCTATCATGGTGATACCGGTTATGTGGGCTTTTTAAAGCAAAAAAATATTCGAATTTTGAAAATTCTAGATTTGTTTCTAGGATTGTTTCTGAAAAAAAATAATTGCCACCATGAGATTCCTTGGGCAACTTTTAGTCATAACGAATATTAATGTATCATAAATTAATTCTATAAAGGGCTCAAAAAAAACCGACACCACCCCCTTATTCCTGAATTATGATATTGCGCACCTAGATTAACGATACTTTATTATTATTTTCGGGCTTGTTCTAGAGACAAAATCGTTTACATTTGTCTTTATTTTTTCCATAAAAGACCATTTTCTGGATATGATAGAGCTCTAAAATTATCACCAAATTGAAAATCAGATCATTACACCCGGATATTCATGTCTTTAGGTATATTCAAAAGCCTCACGAAAAAAATAAATTTATATTTTTTTTAAATTATCGCTTTAAAAATTTTCTGGCATTATAATTATGCTTATATTCTTGTCAGATCACCAAAAATGAAAAAAAAAACACCGTAGTTTTGCTCCAAATTGTACTCAAAATGTTGCTCTCGAATGTACCTAAGTGGACAAAAATTCACATTTTTTTGAGGTTATCTACTGTATTTTTAAGTTTTTTTCAAAAAACTAAACCGTTAGGTTTCATTAGGTTTTAGTTTAGTAAGCTTAATTTGTCCTTTAAATTAACTTTGATCTGATATGTACTTAACCAGAAAAATGTACCTAAAGTTTCAAGTTTGGCGCCCTCTGGTGGGAAAACCGCTATATGAAAAGTCGCGAAACCATCACCAATCGATTTTTTTTCGTCGATTCAGTATAGTTCTCTCACTTTTAGAAAAACTTTTTCACAGACACTACCCCCTTAAAAATGTCTTTATACGGACAATTTATAAAATTTTGGGTTTTTCGATTTTTGCTAACAAAAATTTGTTTATAGCAAAATATACCACTACCGTTAAAAACTATGTTTTTTTGAAAATGTCATAATTTATTGGAAATTTTTTTTTAACTCGTTCAGGCTTTACCGTTCACTACAATTTTATTATTAATGCTTGTTTATGTTCTGGTTGGATTTCCATTGACCGTGATTGGTGGGATAGTAGCTAGAAATACAACAGCTGATTTTGATTCACCTTGTAGAACTAGAGCTGTAGCACGGAAGATACCTCCACAACCATGGTAAATATTTATTTGAATTATAACTTATATCGAAAAAGGACCTGGGACAACTAAACTATCAGAAAAAAAAATAACTTTTATAATTTTTAAAAGTAACCACAAATCCCGCTAGAGAGCTAAATTTAAGCCTTTTAAAGTTAACAATTTTCAAAGAAATTTGGTCCACCTGCAGCCATTTTCGGGTGTACTCCACTAAAAAGTTCGCAAACTGTTTTGCACATTAAAATGTTTCCTTGATATGAAAGTTTTTTCAATGAAAAATGGCAAAAAATAGAGAAAAACAACTTTTTAAGAAAAAAAAATTGACCTTCAATTGTGATTTAGAATTAAAAAATGTCCTGACTATCAAAAGAAATGACGCCTATTACACCCGAAATTTTATCGGAAATCTTTTGCAAGCATAAAATTTACGAAAATTTAGTGCCAAATGGCACTAACTGGTTTCACACACAAGTGTTGTAAATAACAAAAGTGATAATCACGCGACCATCCCATTAGTTGACACACGGAGATTTAATAGACACCAGAAAATGTTATAAGTCATTATAAGTCATAAGCCTGATTTTTTATGGAGAGTTCAAAAAACCACTTATAAAAATTGGACTTGATTTGCGGAAAATTTTCATAATATTTCTAAAAAAGTTGACAAAAAATGACAAATAAACATTTTATGATTTTTCAAACCGCAGTCAGAAAATATTTAGACATGCATGAAAAAAGTTTAAGTGGCTATTTTTTGTTTTTATTCACAGATTACAAAAAAAAGGAAAAAATTTTGGACGAAAAATGCGTAAAATTTTTTTAATGCTTTGAATTTTTCTGAAAATTTCACGAATTCAAAAATGAAAGTTCGAACTCAAATCTTCCCTAAAATAGATAAAAATGATTTTAATGGGCTGATACACATTAATTGTGGCTCAGCTAAGGATAATAAGCACAAAAAAATAAACCCACTAATTATTTTCGTATGTTAAACGGATTCCAGTCTGCTGAGTCGATGCCACCTCCTTTGCCGATATTTTGATAAATTTATCTCACGATAATCGTTTTTTTGAAAATTGTTTAGAAAAAAATCGAAAAAAATTGCGAGAGATTGAAACTTGGAATTTTATTCAAAATTTTACTGAGTTTGCAATAAAACAAATTTTAGGTACACCATGATCGGTTGTCATTGCTTTTTTGGTGGATTTTTACCATTTTCTGCTATTTCGGTTGAACTCTATTATATCTTTGCCACTGTGTGGGGTCGAGAGCAGTACACATTGTATGGAGTTTTGCTCCTCGTTTTTCTCATTGTTCTGTTGGTATCTTCTTGTATTTCCATTGCATTAACCTATTTCCAGGTAAGACAAAATAACTTTTTAAAGGGTCATATTTTAGGGTCAAATTTCACGTTGAAAACCCTTATACTAGTACATAAGTATAAATATAAATAATCATTAGAATGACATCTCAAAACAGTAGCAGTTAAAATCATTGCATTAACCAACTTAAAATGGAATTTATTATTTATTCATTAATACAGTTAATGTAGGCAATGGGCAACACTGAGGTTTAGCCCAAAAATGTTGTCCATTGCTTTCACTGTTGCTCATTGCCAACAATTACTTGATATACTATAGTACAGCAGGGTCCGGCGGATAGGTGAAACTCACGCAAAAATCTAAGTAAGCCTCCGCAATCGCCCACGCATCTGAAATAAAAAAATATTCTCGATGACGTCCGGCGGATAGGCGAAGGTTTTGAGCGACAAAACTTTCACCTATCCGCCGGACCCTGCTGTATTACTTTTTGTTTAAGATTATTTAAATAATTCAGATTCCAATGCATTGAAATTTATTTTAAAACGCTATATCGTTAAATTGGCATTTTTATTATTCAATATATGCAAAAATATAGTGTCATTTTGTTAATATATTCAAGTGAAAATGCCAATTTTGCGAAATATCGACTTAAAATAAATTTCAATTCATTGGAAGTTGAATTATTTTCTATATCGATTACGCGACTTTCTGGTCGTTATTTGCTAGATTTTTGGCCAAAATTTGTAAATAATTCGGCTTTTTGAAAAGCAACTCATGCCGATTCATTCTTAGATAGCTTCAGAGAATAGCTCAAATATCTTGTTACCGTCGTGTTTGGCTATAAGGACATCGTATACTATGGACAAACGACAGAAATTTGGCCATTTTGGCCATTTCGAAAAGTAGTTGTATATCTGGACAAAACAACACTTCATAATTGGTAGTTAGGGGAAAAATTGGACGATAAATTTGACGAATAATGACTTAATTAATGTAGTGAATATTTTTTTTTGATTTTTTTATTCTCGTTTCTGTGCTATTGTAGCCTGGAATTGAAGGCGTTGATGCCAATTATGAAAATCGTGGAATTCTCTCCCTGGATTCGTGTTGCTGATGGTGGAAAAATTAATTAAGGACAGATTTTGATGAATATGAACTTTTAGTGGCATTTTAGGATGAAGTTTAGATTATTTTGAGTACGGTTGAGTACAACGTTTTGTTGGTGGATCATATGTCAATCCAACGGAATACAATGATATTTCGACCAAGATGCACAATTTACTCGTTTTCTTCCGATATATTTGCCTGTCCTTATAGCCAAACACGACAGTAATAATAAATAAACTTAGTCCAAATCGACCATTGCTTCCAATTTTTTAAAGAAAAATAATAATAAAAAAATTTCAAAATGTCAGAAAAAGAGATAGATAACATTGGTCCGATAGACCAATTTTTTTATTTTATTATTAAGCAAGGTATTTGTGCTCAGTTTGAGCTATCTTATGATGTTATCGGATGAGTTGTTTTCAAAGCCGAATTATTTCAAATTTTTGGCCAAAAATCTAGCAAATAACGACCAGGAAGTCGCGTAATCGATATACTGTTTCTATATGGACATAACGTCTCAATCAAAGACCTTTGTCTTTTTATGCAAGCAGAAATTAAAACCTCAATGGTCTCAAATTTCAATTTCTAAATGGTTTTTAGTTATCATCTGAAGATTATCGATGGTGGTGGAGATCAATTTTCTCTGCTGGAAGTACAGGAATCTTTGTCTTTATTTATTCTTGTTTTTATTATCTAAAACGATCAAATATGTCTGGTGCTGTCGAAACGGTAAGAAATATGGCACCATTTTTTTTAATTTTAACTTGAATTAATAGATTGAATTTTTGGGCTATACAGCTCTTATGTGCTACATTTTCTTTTTGACTTTGGGAACCATCGGATTTGCAGCCTCTTTGAAGGAACGGGATTATCATTTTTCTTCGGGAAGGCATCTTTATTATAACGCATATGCAATTTTAAAATTGCATAAAAAACGCAAAAAAGTTTGCTTTCAAAAAAGAATATTGAAGATTTAATATTGTCTTTTTTGGGTCATATTTTTTTGATAAATTTTTACATGAATTATTATACTGTCAAATGCGTCTAAGAGGACAAAACGACAAGAATTCTAAAAAATTTTCCATTTTTTTCTTGAAAATCTTCTTTTTTTCGAAAAAAAATTTAACCAGATGACTTATTACTCCCAAATTTTATTGAAAGTTGCTCCTTAGTATTGCACATTTGGCTTGCATTTTTAGCTCTCTAGCGCTATTTTACGATTTTTTCGAGCACTTTTAGTGAAATTTTTTTAAATGGACAAAACGACACGTTTTCAGGTGGAAAAAACGACAAAAAAATTTTTGTCTTCTTAGACGCATTTGACAGTAATTAGATCCAAAAGTTAAAATAATCATAAAATTTTGTTTAAAAATATTTGGGGGGCAAACAAATTATAAAAAAATTCGGGGAAACCAAAAAGGAAAAAAATTTGTTTGTCCCCGAGTTCTTTCGATTTCTCTAGAAACTCAGGCTTTTTAGTTTTTATTTGCCCGCGAGTTATCAAAAAAAACTTGTTATCTTCGAATAACTCGGGGGCATCCGAAATTTAATATTTTTTAAAGCAATGAGTCATTGCCAATGACGCATTTTCGAGATAATAGTTTGTTTTGTTTATCAAATTAATTTTAGTCATAAGTTATGACTCATAAGTTATGACCATAAAATGTTTTTAAAGATCACCGCAGGTCTCTCTGGAAAGCAAATTTTTATTATACAGTCTTTGTTATCATCCGCAAAAAAATTACGTTTCTGAAATGGATTATAAAATTAGGGTTAACTTGTGCCCTGTGTACACCCTAAAAACGATGCAAAAGTGTTTGTCAAGAAAAAATATTAAGGTTGGGGTAAGAACAGCTGGGTTCTCCAGGAACTTTTTTTTTTCTTGCACCAACCCTAGTTTTTTCTGGCGAAAAGTTTTGCCATGCCCTAATTGTACACAATTGTCTTTGCTGGACACTAAACATAATCTTATCTTAGAAGGGTTAGAAGTAGGGTTAGGTAAACTCGTGCCCAGTGTACAAAAAACTGTTTGTATCTCAGGTTGCGTTTCAAAATAACATGTTATTCATAAATTTATGCATCCAGAGATATTTGCTCCCGAGTTTTCCAGAAAATTGAATTTTGAACGAAAACTGGGGGGAAAAAACAAAAAATTCCAAATGCCCCCGAGTTTTCGTGTGAAAGGCCATTTTCTGTAAACCTCGGGGGCAAAACAATAACAAATTTCAAATCCTCCAGAATTTTCGAAAAAAAACATAACCCAGTTTTTATTGGAAAAATTTGTTGTTTTTTGCCTTCGAATTGACCCCTGCCGCTATATTGTCATAGGATCACATTTCAGTTTTTATTCATATTTTTGGCAATGATAATCCTTTAACTCAGTTCATTCGATATATTTATGTCAACTTGAAAATGGACTAATGTCACTCAAATGCCATTAATAACATCCGCCTGTTCGAAAAATATTCTTTATTTTCTGTAACCAAAATCTGGTCGAACTAGAATTTTTAAATTTGCTTATAATTGTGCAATAACTATATCAGCCATCTTCTGACCTATTCTGTACTTTCTGTATCTCATATTTTCTGTTTTTATTATTTAAGTTTTTATTCAGTTAAAATGAAGAAGTTGTTCATTAAAGGAATCACATTTTAAGGGGGTTGTTGGTTTACATTTTAGGTTTTTTTTAAGGGGAACCCACCCTTGTCAGCATAATAACTCGAAGGCCATAANCCCCCCATCGTGGGCGAAGCCCACATCGAACACACTTAGGGGGGTTTGGGGGGTTTCCCCCCAATATAGACGTGCCGACATATAATAATTAAGGTAGCTTTTTTTAAGGGGAACCCACCTTTGCCAGCATAATAACTCGGCCATAAGTTTTTATTCAGTTAAAATGAAGAAGTTGTTGATTAAAGTATAAGAAATCAAATTTTAAGGGGGTTGTTGGTTTACATTTTAGGTTTTTTTAATGGGAACCCACAGCATCATAACTCGAAGGTCATAAGATATATCGAGAAACGGTTTTTTGTATCATGTACACAAGTAAATTTGTGATATGGAAAGCCATACAATTTGGGGGGTTTGGGGGTCCTCCCCCAATTTGGGGGAGGGTGTCGGGGGTTTCCCATCATCGTGGGTGAAGCCCACATCGAACACACTTAGGGGGGTTTCCNTTTTTTTCCAAGACAACCGGTTCACCGGTAATTGATTTCCAAACCGAAAGTTCAGGAGTTCGAATCTCAATAGGCACAATGTTCATTACTTTTATTAATCATTTTCTTTTGTTTGTTCGAGATATATTATGTATTCATTTTTTTGCTGATAAAAACTATAGTCTGATAAGCTTTCGGTTTATTATAACCATTTTCAAATCACTGTTTTTTTGTTAATTTGGCAATTCGAGGCCTACTATTGCCAAATTACTCTATGCAACCTGCGAAAAATATTCTCTTCATTTTCTATCTCACAAAAAACAGTGATTTGAAAATGGTTATAATAAACCGAAAGCTTTTTATTAATCAGAATGTATTTCTTGTTGATAATAATCGGTCTCTATGTGGCAACGGATTAACAGAAGTGTTAAAATAACAAAATTTACGTACAGCATATTTCCGAAATTTTTTTTCGAAAATTCCCATGTTTTGCCAGAAAACCGATAATTTCAAAGCTCTGTGACTGGTGAACTGGTTGACATAGACCAAAAACAAAAATTTTGTCACAAATTCACTTGCGTATTTGATACAAAAAAGCATTTGTTGATATCTCGTATGGTCTTTGAGTTATTATGTTGACAAGGGTGGGTTCTCCTAAAAAAAGCTACCTTAGTAAATTAAGTTTATTTTATGTTGCAACTTATGTCTATCCCCATGTTATTTGTCATGTCGATTAGGATACCAAAATTTTTTTGATATTTTTCAACCAATGAATTTTTGGACTTGTAATCGACATAGAACATAAAATTTAGTGGTTTTTCGTGCTGTCTCCAGTAAACTTTAATTTGACCGAAAAAGTAAAATGTAATATGACCCCAAATATTTTTAGTATGTTACGAACCGGAATACGTAATGTTGCCAAGCGGTCAATTGCCCAAGGACTTGAGAAAAATACAGTGGTCGTTCTTGACTCTTGCCGAACTCCATTCACAAAGTCAATGACTGCTTATGATGACCTCATGCCACATGATCTCCTCAGAGGCGCCGTTTCCGCTACTGTTAAACGAACCGGTATCGACATTAACGAAATCGATTATGGTACGAAATATAATACATCAAACAATCTAATTTATATCTATACAATTTGTTTTGGAGGTGGGGGGGTTGGGGGTGTTGCCCACATACTCCCTCAAAACAAACAACCTTAAAAATCGCTCTTATTAAACGAACTAGTATCGACATTAACGAAATTGATTACGGTATGAAATATAATACAGCTAACAAACAATCTACTACAGGAAACTCAAAAATGGGTATCGATGTTTTTAAGGGGATTGTGGGTGCAGTAGTTATTTTCAACCACAGTCTCAAATTCGGTTTTGTTTTTCTTATATCCGACCATCCAGCACATGAGAAATTGATTGCAAGCAAAAAAAGTTTTTTACTATCGAATAACTAGTTCTAGAACATCAGATTTGCTTGCAAAACTAATTTATTTATTTACAATTCCGGCAAAAAATCACACTTTAATGAAAGTATTTCAAAATTATAATTGTTACAATTTTTGCCCCTTTTTCAATATTTCAAATTTTAGCCTGATCAATGTAATAATGTCGCGCAGTAAATCTGCATAAAATAGTGATTGCGAGAAATCTGACAAAAATTATTAAAATTTTGTCAGTCTATAAATTTACTAAGATAATCGAGAATGATTAATGAAAAAGAGAAAAAACGTGAGTTAAACTTTTTTTTGTAAAATAATGTACATTTTGCCTATATTTGACTATAGCAATGAATTTTCAAAACAAATTCCCGGCAAATTAAGATGAATTAAAAAATATATATTAGGCTATATTG
>SCLH01001013.1:0-24947 GCA_004367855.1 Oikopleura vanhoeffeni | reverse complement strand
TCCAAATACGTAGTACAACTCTTAAGGAAGTTGCAAGTACTATTCAGAGCATCTGATACTTTAACCTACGCAAAGAAAATGGTTTTTAATAGGCGTCCCTAAAACTACTAAAAAGCCTACTCCTCATTCATTTCTCATCATTTTTCCTTGCTATTTGCAATTCAACTTCCAAATATATGAATACGCATCTCCGAGCGAAAGCCTTTTTTGGAAATTTTTCCCCTAGTGGTCAAAACAGCTTATTTGGGAGCCTCACGCAAAAGCCTACTCCGCAAATCCTGGATTAAGGTCCGAGTTAAAAGTTTTTTCCGATTGTTTTCTCCAAAGTCTCAGGAACGACTTGTGAATTTCTAGTTTTTGGTGAAATTCTGAACTATTAATT
The DNA here is from genome assembly GCA_004367855.1 of Oikopleura vanhoeffeni. NCBI lineage: Eukaryota > Metazoa > Chordata > Appendicularia > Copelata > Oikopleuridae > Oikopleura > Oikopleura vanhoeffeni. The sequence continues at coordinate 24,565 of SCLH01001013.1, read as the reverse complement.
TTCTAAAAACTACTTTATTTGAAAAAAATTGAAAATTCAGGAAAAATCCTNTTTTTTTAATATGAAATTTTTTTTTCCATGAAAAATAGAGAAAAACAGCTTTTTAGGAAAAAAAAATTAAGCGTTTTTTAGGAAATCGTTTTTAAGGATTAGGGTCGGCGACTATGTGGTCGACCTTAAATAAGCGGTCAAAGTTCAAGGTCAATTTCACGTTCATCGTAGAGACTTGAAAATACCGTCAAAAAATACCGTCAAATCACGAAATTTATTTCCGGAATGTCGATGATGTAATTTTAATAGCGTAAACTTAATAGCGTAATAATAATTTTTGGTTTAACTAGGGATAACTGTTTACTTAAAGTGGTTACTTTCACTCTATAGCGACCATTACTGACCTTACCGGTTATTTATGGTTGACTAAGTGGTTGTTTAACTATGATGAGTAAGAACCCCTGGGAAAAAAGGTTTGGCTCTTATTTGCAAAGAACAAAAGTACTTTACCTTCACATTTTAAGAACCAGTCGAATCAAGATAATTTGACCTTTATATCATTTGAAAAAATGTCGAGGACAAAAATATGCGCAGTCTTCAAATGATCAAAAAAATCTATACAAGATGAACCAATAAATCGATATCAATTTTCAGGGTTTGAAAGTTGTTAAACTAGATGTAAAGGGCACTTTTTTTAAGTGTTTTTCATGGATTATCAATCTTCAGCAGACATATCCAGCACATTTAAAAGATAAAAAAAACGGCGCAAAATAATTGCAGCCTATGAGCAAAAAAAATATGCGCTGGATGTCAAAATATACTAGTATACTTTATTTATTACGGGGGCTCCCTGGTTCGGTTTTTACTAGATTTTTCTAGGCCCAACATTTTTGAAATAATTCCAGCTTTTGAAAGACAACTCATTCGATTACATTTTAGATAGCTCAAACTGAACACATATCTTGTTATAATGCTGGGATGATCAAGTGCAACTGGAAAAGATACCGAATTGCGAAGCCGGTGGTCCAAAATAACTACTGCACACCCATACGCTCTTTTTAAAGTGCGTAGTGGGGTTGTATCAGATATTGTTAAAGTTTAAAATTACCGCGAAACGTGATTTCCGTTAGTGTACAAATGTTTTTGGAATATCACCATCTGCTAGTTGGCGAAATGACCTGAAGAGCTCAATTTGCCGAACAACCCATCCCTTAATGTATATTCGCAGCAAACTATTTTCAATTCAAAAAAGTATGATTCAGAAGTATAAACAAGAAGCGAAGAAACAAAACCTGAGACATGTTTGAATATAGTGACAGTAGAGGCATTCCTAAAATGAGGAAAATTTTAAAATATTTCCAAAAAGTTTCGACGAAAACTCAAAAAAAGTGTCAATGATTTTCGTAATAGCAATATAAAAAAAGGAGGTCACCTTCGCGGAAAGTCAACGTAGCCATATTGGAAGAGTGTTTTTTTCGTTGATTTAAACAATAATGCAAAATATATTTGAACACAAAAATACGGCATTTTTTTTATAATGTTCGGAATTTTTTCCAAAATTTCTCATAATTTGTGCGAATTCGAAGTTTAATCGACCTCAAATTTTCCTAAAAGCAATAATCGAAAATTCTGTGGTTACAAAAGTTGCCTGGATTCTTAAACATCATAAAAAGCCTAGAATATATGGGGAATAGTTATTTTGGCCAGAAAAAATACGGAGTTTGGTGCAATACCGACCGTACCCCGAGAAATGATGGGAATGGCCCACCTTGGGCTTACGCATCAGGCTACCATGCATGGGAAGCTACTGTTTTCAGAAAAGTTTGAGAGGGATAGGGATAAGAAAATGCCAAATGTGTGGTTTCTTTCGCATAAGCAATTTTGGACAATAATTAGTGATAAATTAAATGGTTTCAAATTGTTTTAAAAATTCATCTTAGGTCATGTTTTGCATATTTTTAACCTTAGTGTCCGACACTAAGCCTATAAAAAACAAAAAAATGACCTAAGATAAATTTAAATAACAATTTGAAACCATTTTATTAATTTTTAAGTTTTATGGACTTTTAATTATTGGTCGAAAAATTTTCTATGCAAACTTAACCCTCGAAGCGCCAATTGAGATTACAAATTTGACCTTGGTCCTCTGAGGGTTAAGTTTGCATAGAAAATTTTGGGACCAATAATTAAAAGTGCATTAAATTTCAAAATAAATTAAATGGTTTCAAATTGTTTTAAAAATAAAAAAAAGTAGAAATCTTTTAAAATGCACTGCCCCCCTTAAGTGTGTTAACCAACTGGAGAACATTGCCCGACATTTTGCGTCAAAAATTAATAGGGTCGGTGCAATTTGACAGATTTGCACTTTTTTCAATTTTTTTTCTCTTGATGATTAACTTTTTCACACTTCAAAATTATTTGATAAAAACTTTTTCGAATAAAAGTTTCCATTTTTAAGCTTTCTTCGTTTAATCTGATTATCTGCAGACCAATTATTTTTTTGATTATACGCTTGTTTGGTATCGAAGGTGTACAAATTGAAGTAAAATTAATTTTGTATTAATAAGAAGCCGTAAAAACCGGTCTTGACCACCATTTTAAATTTGATTTATTAGTTATAATACGATAACTTTGTTGAAATCAAAAATTTAATTTATTGAAAAAGACGAAAAACCAGAAATTTTAGCACATCGAAAGAAAAAAAAATTTCATGAGTTTAAATGAAATACATTTTTAATGGTGGATGATTCGGCGCACCAATTTGGCAAGTTCCGGGGATTTTTTTAAATTCTTGATTTAAAAGGGTTTCGATAGTTTTCTGCCAAACCGTGGTTCTGTTTTTAAAATTATGATTCAGAGGATTAACAAGAGCGGAGAAACAATATGAGGACATATTTGAATGATGTAAAAGGTAGAATTCTCATTATTTTTAGCAAGTGATTTTACAAAAGTAAGTTAACAAATTTTTGAGCAAGACATGAGAAAAAATTTCAAAATATTTTTGACAAAAAATTCAAAAAAAATGTCATAAGATTTTCAAAGAGCATAAAAATGATATGTGTCACCCATCATATTAAGTGGCGGCAGATGGGTTTGTCGTTGATTCAAACAAATAACTTAAAAATAACAAAAATTAGGAAAATTTTCATTAATTTCGGATTTTTTCCACCATATCTTAACATGTGAAATCAATAATAAAAATTTGAAAGTTACAAAGGCTGCCTAGATATGATTGCCCATTTACGGATTTGTCCAATGTCACCGACCCTTTTAACCTCATACTCATTTTGATAATCTATTCCAGCTCGGACTCCGGAGCGCTCAAATTTATATAGTTGCCATTATCGGATTAACTTCATATTTAATATGCTTACGTTTTTTCACACTCTTGATCTTTTGGTGCTCAAATGATTTCTCTATCTTGTTTACTTCTTGAGATAAAGCAACTTTGTCGCGTCGAAATTAAGGGGGTGACGGTCGCATAAATATACTTTTGTACTTCAATTTACAAGAATACAAAACTGCTTGGAAACTTTTGAGAAGAGCCATATGGTAGATCCATTGTTGATCTACAAAAAAAAATTTATCAGAATAATTTTTGGTGGACCCTGGTAGCCACCATGCGGCGAGTTCTAGAGCACCTTACCAAATTTGGGTCGGTGCATTTTGGCAGATTTGCACTTTTTTTCATTTTTTTGCTTGATGGGAAACTTTTAGTCGAACATATATGATCTCCAAATCAAAAATATATATCAACGGGAATTTTGGACCCTAATGAATAATTTTTAGAGTGCTCTGAATTAAAGAAAGTAATTTTTGAAAAACAAAACAGTACAGAAGAAACGGAGCCGTGAAATCAGAAGAGAGCAGATATAAATAGTCACGCATTGACTGGTAATTGGATGATTCAAATCATTTATTGATTAAATCTGATGTGCCTTTTGGCGCTGTAACATCGATTTATAATGTTTTATTCAAATAAGTTTATATTTCAAACCAAGAGAATAAAAAATGTGAAATAATGTCGGGGAAGCAACGAATTAAAGATGAAAATTTTCCGGTCCTCTGATGAAATATCAAGCTTTGGAAAAAAAACTTACTATAACAAATACTTACCAAAAAGATTTAAAAACTTTAGCCGTTTAAAAAGAAGAAATTACTGACAAAAAATGTGTATTTTTAGTTCTATTTGGGAAAAACTTTCTCTTATAAAAGATATAATTTCCCATAAAAATTAAATTCAAAATGTATTCCCTATTTTTATACTTTACCTGATTTTTTGAATGTCTCATTGAGAACATCCCGCCCATTGAGTCGCATGAAATTAACTGGAAATAAATATGCCAGTTATTTAGTACAAAAAAACTATTGAATGAATTCAGAAAAATTTTCTCATTCAAAATATCATTCCTGAGTTACTGAAGTTATCGAAAATTAGAAACAAAGGTATTTTCTTGAATACTGGATATTTAACCTTATAAGGTAGGCGATTTTTCACTTAATAAATGGGCTACTTTAAACAAGGTTGGTTCAAATATTCCTTTATCACACTTTGGTGAATATGCCGGCCTTGATAAGCAAGTGTGTTTTCAAGTAATAAAGCCAGGATATCAACAAACGGTTGATATAAAAATATGCTGTGAACATCTTGTGAATTTTCACGAACCGTGTTAAAAATGTATTATTATTTAAATTTTTCAATTAATTTTTGTTTAAACGATGATATCATAAATTTGTTAATGTATTTAAACTAATGTTCAGTGTTTAATTTCTAAATGCGTAAATCATAGTTCCCGCTAAAATTTGGAACACTTCACTTCTCAAATGTATTTCGATATATCAATAACGGGGCCTCCTGAGCATTTTTCTCACTTTTTCAGCTAAAATTTTTAGATAATTCGGCTTTTAAAAACGATCGAATTTTTAGAAAGCTCAAACTTAAAGCGCGTGTTCGAATCTCACTGATGTTTTGTCAGTGATTAGCTTGGGTATGATAATATGCAAGGGTGCCTGATATTCGGAGCGCCAAATTTGACTAAGGCAATCACTTATACAACATAAGGTGGATTCTAACACGCGCTATAGAGATAACCCTCATTTTCAAAATCTTCTTCGATTTGGAAAAGAATATATGAGATTGTGAAACTGTATGGTTGAAACAATCTTAAAGATTTCCGCTGAATTATCATGAACAAGCCGTCACGTGAGACAAAGATATATCCTTCCGAACAAATCAATGAAATCTTAAAAATGAATCCCGATAAAAATTTAGATAAACGGTATAAACGGTATAATATGAAAACGGTCTATATATTGAAATTTAACACTATCTTAAAATTTTGCACTTGAAGGCTTGATTATTTACAAAAGATATGACCCAGTTAAATAACGCAAAGTTCAAAAATGTGAAAAAAAACTCTTCTCAGTTAAAAGACGTTAGTTTCAACAATGTGAACAAAACTAATTCTATCTGTAATGTATTTCTGTTATTTTTTATAATGAATTTCCAATAAAAACCACTTTTCAAATCGTGTTTCATACTTGAAAACCAGTTAATTAACTAACAAAATATCAGCAGTCTTAAAATGCACCGAGGTTGTCATGACACTGAAGGCTAGACTGAGGATATAATGAGCTAAACAATGATGAAATCAATTCGAATTTTTAGGAAACCGTTTTTAAGGATTAGGCTCGGCGACTATGTGGTCGACCTTAAATAAGCGGTCAAAGTTCAAGGTCAATTTCACGTTCATCGTAGAGACTTGAAAATACCGTCAAAAAACCGGAAGGGTCATCTTTCTGATGAACATATTAGCAACTATGGGTAAATTATATACTGTAAGTTCGCTAGAGAGCAAAAACTGGTCAACACTCAAGGTCAATTTCAAAGTCATCGTATAGACTTGCAAGTACTCTCAAAAGAATCGGAAGGGTCAACTTTCTGATGAACGTATTAGCAACTATGTATCAATAATGTACTGAAAAGTCGCTAGAGAGCAAAAATGTCAAAAATTTGAAGTTAATTTTAAGGTATATAATTTACCCATTGTTGCTAATACGTTCATCAGAAAGTTGACCCTTCCGGTTTTTTTGAGGATATTTTCAAGTCTCTACGATGAACTTGAAATTGAACTTGAACTTTGACCGCTTATTTAAGGTCGACCACATAGTCGCCGACCCTAATCCTAAATAATTGTTTCCTAAAAAACGCTAAATTTTCACTTGCCAAAAAAATTAGCGCTCTAGCTCTTCATACGCGGTCGCTAGATCCGGGTTTTAAACTGCTTGTAAAATCTCGAAAATTTGACCGAAAAACCGATTTTTTTGGAAAATTTTTCATAAACAAAAAAAATCCTACGTCTTAAAATGACCAGAAAAAAATTATCAACAAGATGGGTCAAAAACATCGAAACCCATTTTTGACTTTTGAAATTCCTTATTTCAAATCGTCTAGGAAAATCCAGTTTTCTCGTGAAATCCTAGGTCTCAAAATTGGCATTTCTGAATTTATTGCTCAAGGTTCAAATTTCCCTGAAATAGCTCTGCTAAATAACAAATCAGACATGAACACCCCCTTAAAACGGCAGGGGGTTTTATTAACAAAAACATTTTTTTAACTAAAACAGCATTTTTTAACAAAAACAGCATTTTTTAACAACAAAACCATCAATTAACCAAAAAAACATTTATTAACAAAAAAACATTCTTTAACAAAAAGTCATTTAAAAAACAATTTTCAACAGAAAAAACACTTTTATCCAAAAAACATTTCTTAAAAAAAAACATTTTTCAACAAACTTATTGCGACATTTTTTATAAGTTCACTATTAAACCTTTACAATTTTTTTGCTACAGTCAGATGATAAATGGTGGAAAAGACAAATATGTACGCACTAACATGGAAAAGACGCAGATAAATAAACATTAAAAAAAATGCGCTTAAATATTTATCAAGTAGGATTTCGTTAATATATACAACTTATTGTGTACACTCATGGGATGGCAAAACTTTTGTCGGAAAAGACTATGGTTATTGTCAAATCAATATGGTCGTTTGTTTCTGCGGAAAACAACCATATTGTTTAACCCTAACCCTTCCCACAAACAGTTTTCCATCGTTTTTCACCGTGTACACTGGACACGATTTTACCTGACCCTCAATCTAATCATTCGAACATAGGGAAATATTTTGTGTGCACTGAAACTTATGGTGCAAACTTTGGGCATGGCAAAATTTTTGTCGCAAGAAAACTGGGGTCAGGTGCAAGAAGAACAGGGTTTTTGCGGAACAAACAGTTTTGTACCATGAACACTGGGTACGAGTTAGGCTGTACGAAGTTATGGCAATTACTGTTTTCGAAGCATTTAAGATTATACCTCTTATGTGATATTGTGCGCCGATCAAGAATGCTGATTTATTTTTCAATAAATAATTGCAAAAAATGAATAATTTTTTATGATCTTCTCAAATTTTCATTGAGACATTTTTGTTAAAAAAAGTTTTTTTGCTGAAAATGTTTTTTTGTTAATAAATATTTTTTTGTTAAAAAACCTCTCTTTTTTGTTTAAAATGTTTTGTTCAAAAATTTAGAACATATTCTAGAAATTTGCATTGAAAGTTGTAATGAAATTTGCATTGAAAGTACAATACTTATAATGTATGTGTTTGGAAATAGATTTGAAATTTCACTCAATAGGGTTGGACTAACCCTTTGTGAAGGGCCCGCCCACGCAAGTTGTTCGCATATCGACAGTTACAACATTTGTATTGTAAATATTTCCGCCTACACCTTTCTCTATAGTTAAAATTCGGCTTTTTAAAAAAGTCGACGGAAAAATAATCGATGAAAATGGATTTTACGCCCGGTACTGACCCTACCTATATCATATACTGTACAGCAGGGTCCGGTGGATAGTTGAAACTTTCGCAAAAACCTACGTAAGCCTCCGCAAAAACCTACGCATCTGAAAATAAAATTTATTCGTTCCTGACGTCCGGCAGATAGTTAAAGGCAAAAGATAAGGTTTTTTCATAAGTTCTTAGGCAAAAGATAGACGTTTTTAGCAAGCAAAAATATAAGAATATTTGAGTATTTTTATAAATCAAAAACGATCATACAAATTTGTAGTTTTGACCTTTTATTTTGATTATTCAGTACAGTTTATTTCTCTTACATATCTGAACACAATTTTTGATCAAGTAATTCCCCATCAATTATTTCAAAAGCCATTTTTCACGATAACTATTAATTTCTTTGGTTTGAAAATCGAAGTCGAGACTCTTAAAATATTTTCTGCCACACTAAGTGCCAATCCACACCATTTCTTTGTAGTGGTGTATTAATGGCGGAATTTAAACCCAAAGGCGGCTAAGTGTATCAAATATTTTTCCAGAATATTCAAATTTTCTCTTTGGAAATTTCAATTAGGAATTATAATATAAAATTGTTTTTATTTTCAAAAAAATAACAGAAATTGTCCAGTATTTTTTTTCATTTTGAATTCTTCTTCTTAAAGTCGCGTCTGTGATAATCCGCTGAGTATCGTGAAAAAATGCTTTGATAATATCGATACCGCAGTATACCGGTAGCTTTAGGATTTGTTCGTGGACTTCCAGAACATTTAATTTCTCTTCGACATATAAATTTATTTAATTTTTCGATAAAATTAAATTTATACATCCTAGAAGATTTATTCTAATTACTGTGATGGTCAATTATTCTGAGATGTAGTTTCTAAGGTTTTGAATACAATGATTGTATTACAATCACTTCGCATTTGTGACGGGAAATTAACTTTAACCCGTGTGAGCACAGAAAAAAAAAGTTCCGGCCAAAGGCACCGAAGCCTTATAAAAGGTGACTGTTCAAGCGCGTATTACAGAAAGCCCAAGGTAGTTAAGAGTTTCAATTTTTTGCATAATGAAGTTCAAACGATATTTTTTTGCATCCGACATTTGATATTCTAGAACTTTGATTTTTAGTCTAGAAATTTACTGATGAAGAGCAAGGTACAGCATATCACGTGATACAAGCTCACAGTGGTGTTCACAATATTTTGGTATTGGAATACGATGCACAAGGATCTGATCTATGTCATCGTTTTCCTGATTTGATTTATATATAATCAATCAAAATATTTTTAAATAGGTTAAAATTTTGATGAAAAAATCACAATTTTATATAAAAATGGTTTTTTTCCTATAAAAGCAGATTAGTACACTTCTGATATTATTTCTGAGTCGATTATACTAATCAAGTGACTCTGTGGACAATATTTAATTGCTCGAATATATTTTCAATAATTAAAATATTTTCGTGAAAAAACTTAAAATTGAAAATTTTGAAATATCACTTTTGAAAAAATATCTGTCCTGTATATCAATTAATCTTTGTTTGAGTGTCAACCATGGACAAAACATTCCTAAAAACTGGCTTTTTCAAATTAAAATTGACGCAATAGGTCGCATTAATTTTTTAGAGGTAAAAGATTGGAAAAAATCTCAAAAAAACAACCCTCCTTAAATATGCAAACACCTTTATAAAGGTGCTGTGCTCACACGGGTTAAAATCACTCAAAATTCTTACTCTGACCACCCTTATACCGCAAGGGTAACTCGATATTATAAGTTATAACTCGATTAAAAACTCTAGATATAGTTTAAATTGACCAATCAGAGCACATTTTCCCAGCCGTCCGGCGAATAGTTGAAATCCGGCGGATAGTTGAAGGTTTTTGGCTGTAACGGAAGTTAGAAACTTGTATGCATGCCTCAAACTTATCGCAAAAATCTCTTTTTTTATTGTGTTAATTTCATGAGTTTGAAACCTATCAGAACGGTTTCAACAGAACCTGTATGATCGGAAATATTGAAATTAATTTTTCAGTTTTTTCAAGTGCGACGATTAACCCCTATTAAAGTTCACCCTAACCACATTTGAAATATTTGTAGTTATTTTTTTAGATATCAAATTGATAATATCAATAAAGCTTTATTTCAAAAGACCTGTGCAGAAAAAATATCTGTTACAAAATACTGTAATTTTAACCCCTAATTTTATTAAGGGGGTCGGTGCATTTTGGCAGATTTGCACTTTTTTTCATTTTTTTTCGCTTGACAGGAAACTTTTAGTCACTTCAAACATTATAAAAAAAATTTTTAGACCGTAATTTGGAACTTTTCAGCTCACTTTGTTCAATCTGATTTTTGTCAGATCGATTATTTTAACTTTATAAATCGTCTTTTGAAATAACACTCAAAAAACGCGCGTTTGCTATCGAAGGTGTTTAAATTACCGTACAAATTAATTTTTTTTTTATTAATTAAAAGCTTTAAAAAATTGTCTTGACCACCGTTGAAAATTTATTTGATTTCGATTTATACAATTTTTACGTGAAATCAAAAGTTTTAACTGTTAAAAAAGACGGAAAAAACCAAAATTTTAGCACATCCAAAGAAATATTTGTTTTCATGAGTTGAATGAAATAAATTTTAAACGGTGGATGAGTTGGTTCACCAATTTGGCAAGTTTGGATGTGATAAAATTTATTAAATTCCGAATAAAAAGGGGCTTCGATGGACTTCTGCCAAACCGTAGTTTAACTTCAAAAGATACGATTCAGTGGATAAACAAGAGCAAAGAAACAAAACGAAGACATATTTGAATATAGTGAAAGTAGCCATTCCCAATATTTTTAGCTGAGGATTCCAAATAAATTAATTTGAAAAATTTTGAACAAGAAATGGGGAAAATTTTCGATATATTTTCAAATAGTTTCGACCGACAATCCCAAGAAAATGTCATATGATTTTTCAAAGAAGCATATAAAAAATTTGTGGTTACCTACGCGAAAAGTTAAAGTTGCCATTTTGAAGAGTTTTTTTCGTTGATTTAAAACAAATACTTTAAAAAAAATTTGAAGAAAAAATAAGCCATTTTTTCATAATTTTCGGAAGTGTTTTCAAAAATTTCTCATAATTTGTCGAATTCGAAAAGTTTAATTCGAACTTAAAATTTTCTTAAAAAGCAGTAATTCGAAAATTATGTAGTCACAAAAGTTGCCTGGTGTATGAAACATTACTTTGGTGGTATATTGAGAAGAATATATAAACCCAGTAAAAAGTTTTTTATCAAGACCCCATATCCGTATCTTTCAAAATGCACCGACCCCCTTAAGTGAGATAGGTAACGATGGACTGTATGTACATAATATGTACCTAGTCACTGTGAAAATAATATTCCTGCGTTAATGATATCATGTATTAAATGAATCATATCGATCACGCGACTTCCTGGTTGGTATTTGCAAACAAAATATTATTTCTGGGTAAATTGGGTCTGATAAATCTATTGTGACTAATAAAAATCGATATTCCGACGTTTGAGTCTATTTGGGAGTTTCATCTAAATTTCGCGTATTAAGGGGGTGGTCGTCGCATTTTAAGGAGTTTTCGATAGCCAATTGTCGCACAAGTACAAATGGTTGGACCAACTTTTACCTCTCTTTGATATATTTAAACAAAAATCTTGCATCCTAAAAAACAATCCAAATTAACGGATGGCTCGTCCAATCAGAAACGTGCTTACAAAAGTGACGGAATTATTTTTTCAAAATGTATCTCCTCCCTGAGTTTTCAAGCTTCAACAATGATTCATGTTTTAAATTAACCGGACAGAACGTGAGCAGACCGCCAAGGTGAGTTTTTGGATAAATTCTTTGATTTGGCTTCAGAATCACCAAAAACTGTATTTTGCTCTAGTTAACATAGGGTCAAAATACTGTTTTTGGTGATTCTGAAGCCAAATCNGTAAATGCAGCTGAATCGTCTTCTATTCCTGTACAGTCACTTGTTATAGGACTCCATTCAGTCCAATATGGTCCAACAGGGAGAAGATCAGTTATAGCACCTGAGAGTTAATATTTAGACGAAAATATAAAATGACATTTTAAGCTTTTATTTGAAGATTTTTCAAGAATTTCAAATCAAAATTATTTGGAATAAAAGTTTGAACCTCTCAGCTTACTTTATTTTTACTGATTTTTTCTAGATAATTATGTTTTTACTGTTATTATTCCTCATTTTAAAAACACTCAAAAAGGGAAATTTGTTAATAAATTAACGAAGGTGTCTATTAGACACTGTCTAAGTTGCAGTAAAATTCCATGTGGAAATTCCATGTGTAAAATTCCATGTAAGGATCCATGTGGACATTAAAAACCGACTTGAGCAAGCTTCTATTCATAAGGTGGGAAATTTAAAACCATTTGTTCAAATCGATATGATTAGTGGTCATACGATTTCCCGGGGATTTTCTCTGTGAAAATAAGAAGGTCTGACCTTCTTATCTAGCAGGGTGCCCCACGTTAGATTTTTTGTCAAAAAATACCCCATGTAAGTTGCAACCCTTACAATAATGTGAATGAATAATTTTACGAAATTTTTGGCAAGACCAGCAAAAACTTCTGAAAACCTTTACATAGTAAAAATCAAATATTTTGTTCAAATCTTTTCCAATAAAGTTTTAAAATTATCGAAAAAAAATGATCAATATATTCCATTTATCCAACATATTAATGAATCCGGAACCTCAAAAATTGAAGGAAATCGTGAAAATTCTAATGTTTTATATTCCTTTAACAACCTTTTGTGAATCTAGGATGTGCGGGCTGAAAAGCGTCCCCATGAGTGGCTAGGAGGGGTCTTAGAAGCGTTAGGATTGGCTCCTTCAACCCGCACATCCTAGATTCACAAAACGTTGTTAAAGGGAATCCCTAAAGGGATATACGAGTAATGGCAGACGAGCTAAAAGTGTCATTTTTCATACTGAAGAAAATGGTAAACTTTATCAGTCCATAAAAATTCTGTCAACATGAATAAAACCAGACAAAGATGATTTGACTTACAAACGAAAAATAAATGGAAAAACTCGGTACTTTTTGTCAGACGAAGTCAAATTAGATGATCAAAGCGGCGCAGATTGGGAAACGATTGTCGATTCTGGCTGTGATGAACATTCGGAATACTGCAAAAACCAGGTGCCAAAAGGTGATCAACCGAAATTAGACAATTTTGTTCGTGATCAAATGACTCGCCCAGAAATGAATGAACACGATAAAAATTTCTGCCGTTTTGGTTCTTTTGAACGAAAAACGAATTTTGAAAATATGATCTGCCGCTTTTGTTTCAAATATTTCGCCTGTCATCATTACGGACGATGTTTCATTCAGAACATTCGTCACATTTTTGTGTTATTAACAAAAGCATTGTTAAAGTTTTATAAGCCCGTCGAAAAGGTCATTAATTCAACGTTCATTTCGATTGAAATTTTGCATAATCGAAATGGTTTGCATGAAATGTATTCAATTTTTTGGATATGAAAGTTGGTTTATTGAAAGAGAAATTCGAAAAAATAGGGAAAGTTTAGAAGAAAATGCGAAACAAAAAGAGTTGAACAAAAAATTCTGGTTTGAACGAAATCGCGAAGAGTCTCACGCTATCAGATTATTTCACCGAGAAACGGTTTTTAAATCGTAGATTTGGTTAAGGAGGCTTTAAGGTCTCCTGTAGTGATAATTTCCTGCAATTAACTCTGAAACGGACGAGTATATTTATATATGCCAAAGTAAGGCAACTTTATTAATAAAAAGGTACGTATTTAATAACGATAAAAACACAACTAAAATATTGCGCGCGCGGTATAAAGTTAAAATTTAAAAGTTATGGTCCAGCGGGTTTATCCGCTAAAAGACGTTAGGGAGTTTAACTGAGATTTAAGTTCTCAGGGATTATCACTACACTCCTGGTATTTTCGGATCTATGGAAAATGAAAGCATCATTTATATTTTATGAATCCCTCGCAGTCCTATTTGAATTATACAATCGGGCCTTCAGTTAGCCAACCTATCTGAGAGCCCGATTGAAATAAATATTTTTGTGCTGTGTCTTTCGTTGAAAAAACGTTAAAAAAACCAATATTTAAATTGAAAAATTTATAATTTATATTTTGGTGAGTTTATCGAAGTGAGTTAACTTGTAAAAATAATTCAAACAAAATATGAAATTTTTTTTTGCCAAATAGTTGATTTGGGGCTGATCCGATCAAATCCCGATTCCGTCCCGTTCCCGACCTAAGTGAAAATTTCAATCCCGACTCGGGATCCCGATCCCGACTCGGGATCCCTATCCCGTTTTAGAACACTGCTACAACCTACTTAAGAAAAATTGATTCCATTATAATACCAAAAACGTGTTTTTGGGTCAATATCTGAGAAACATATCTTAAATCCGGGAAGAGAGCCCATTTTTACTAAAATATGGTATTTCAAATAAATAAAATTGACCATAAAAAACCTTTCCGAAGGAGCGACAAATGATTTTTGTGCAGCCAATGGAAACACCCCCTTGCACTGTGCCTGTTTTCGGGGATGGCTCACTTTAGTTAAATTAATCCTCCAAAAATTTCCAGAGCAGATCGAAGCAAAAATGACTGAGGTTTACGGATATCATACACCTCTTGGGGACGCGTTTCGTGAAGAGAAGAAAGAAACAATCGAATGGCTTTTGATAAATAAAGCAGAAAATCCGATTCATAATATCATTTGTGCTCTGAGATATGGAAACTGTAAAGGGGGATTTGAATTAATAGAGAAACATAGGATTGGGTTTATACAAAATTTTCAATTTCGTGTCGAAACGAGGTCGTTCATAATTCTATTTTTTAAGAACCATCAATTTGGTGTCTTTTGGTCGATAGTATTATTTTTGAATTATGAGCCATCTTAAGCAAAAAAGGGCAAACGTTTGACCAATGAGCGCTGAAAAGGCGTGAACTTTTATTATAATGAATTAAATCTGTTTGGAAAATTAAATAAGTGAAATACGCGCCAAAAAAAGAACATTTTACTTCTGAAGACCGACTATGGCGCGAAAAATTAGAGAAAAGTAATGAAAATTAAAATAAGTCAAAAGCCATGATTTTTCACTTGATCAATTTGAAAAAAATATTGCCAAATATTTGATTTGGGCCCTAAAACCTATTTAAGAAAAAGTGATTCCATTTTAACACAAAAAATGTGTGTTTTGAGTCAATTTCTGACAAAAACATCTTAACCGCCTCACACCCATTGACTATATATAGGCAAAAAAAATTTCCAGGGACAAAACGGCGCAGAAATAACATCGTCACATACCTACAATTTCAATGTGGCATAAAGTGTTTAATTTCCTTTCCAAAACTATCGTTTAAAATTTCATACAATAAGCCGTTCAAAAGATATTTTTCCTAATTTTTTTTAGGATTTTTATCAAAATTTCATAAAAAATTAATTTTGTGAAAAATAATACATAATATCAAAATTCTGAGCAAGCTAGTTTTTAAAAAAGTATTTCAGGATTCTTTTTATTCACGCGGTAAGTGCATATCTTCTGCAGTTTCTATACGAAGAATAATCAAAAGCCATGATTTTTCACTTCATCAATAGGCTAGAAGATAATGAAATGCGTTCATTGGTTGGTGAGATTACCTACGTGTTTTTAAAGTAACATTCCTCATTTTTTTTGAACCGTTTCACTTCAACTGCATTGTAGATTATATCAAAACTGAATTCAATTTTTTTTTATTTTTTAAACTATTTTCCCACTTGGGACGATTATGTTCTTGGGCCAAATCACACTTGGGATCAATATGTACTTGGGACCATGACGGACTTTGGAGTAAAATGAACACCTACGCATTATTCATGTTAGGTTCAACTGGAAATAAAAATAATTTGGTCGCCTAACACACGTGAGTAATTGCGTAGGCTGTATTTATCGTCGAGATAGGTAAACATTATATAATTCATGTTTTAAGCGAATCTCCCAAAATATGAACTGATTGTGTTCTTTTAAAGAGCGACAGATTTGCTCAAATTTTTTCAGAAAATTTCATATTTAACCAAAATAAAGAATTTATCAAAGATTTTGTTTCTAAAATTAAAAAACAAAGGGGCAAACAATGATGCTGTTGTGTATAATTTGTATAAACACAAAGATAGGGATATACACTCGTGCATACAAAATGATTTGACAAGAATGAAGAAGCTAAATTTATTTATTAATCAGAATATCACTTATGGAGTAGCTACGATGTACCGATTTTTTGCTGAGAACGTGGCCATAAAAAATACCATAGTTGCTACATTGACAAGTTTAAATCTAGTTAAAAACCAGAATGACGGATTAGAACCATATTTATGGAGTACAGAGAATGATAAGTTTGCAATCACCTACTTTTTCAAGAGGCATATTCGAAACAAAATTAAAATAAAAAAACGTCGTGATAATGTGGTAAGAAATCCAATACAAGTATAGATCGAAAATCCTGCCTATGCGTCGAAATTTATCACTACGTCACAAGAATAGAAAGTGACCAATGACATCACTGGGTTCTCGAGAAGCGACCAATGAAATCACTGGGTTCTCGAGAAGCGACCAATGAAATCATTGGATTTCTCTATTTGTGACGTAGTTATAAAATTTGACGCATACGCAGGATTTTCGATATATTATACGTTGGTCGGTGTAATGCCCCCACCCTAGTTGAAAGATACACCCCGCCCTAGGTAAAATATAGGAGTGGAGTCATTACACCTACCAAGGTTTCATTTTCGATAAAAGATATCTAAAAAGGGCATTTATAGGCCCATCTCTTGTTCCGCGTTCGTGTTTGACCCCTATTTTTAACGACCGGATTTCCGAAGCCCTTATTCGTAAAACGCAAACGGAAACTTGGGACTTGTATATCCCCTTATCACACTTTTGTGCCAATCCCGGCCCAATAATAAAAACACATTATGTTTGCCAATCAGGGCCGGGATTGGGACAAAAGTCTGATAAGGGGATATTACCTTCTTTTATATAATAATAAATTATGAATCTGTATAATTTTCACCAAAATTTTAAGGTTTACCTTGAGATTTCGACTGGAAAAATCAGACGTTTTGAATGCGAACATATAAAACAAGTATATATTGTTAAATTAAAAAACGGAGAATCTCTGGAGCTTGACCTGAAAAAATTGATCGGAGTTGGTGGAGAATCGATCGTTTTGATGACAGGGTCAGATGAATGTACAAAATTTACGATTAATTCCAATATTGATGAAACTTCTTCTGTAGGCTTACATTATCTCAGTCAGTGTTCAATTTTAGAGCAAACAAAAGCGACATTTTTTTCACAAACCTTTCAATTTTTCAAATTAAAAAAAATCCCGAAAAATTCTCGACAAAAATTCAAAAATTGAGTTCTATTTAGTCCCGATTTGGTTGAAGAGGCAAATCAACCAGCTGAAGCCATTTCTGGGAAAATAAATTCAAATTTTATAATATCAAATCTCGAAATTTATTTCCGGAATGTCGATGATGTAATTTTAACAGCCACAGTAATGCCAAAATATGATTGTAGCTTATGGACGTATTTGAAACAATTTCAATCGAAATCTTCAAGTCTTTTACCTTTGAGAATTAGAATGGAAATGCTGAAAAGTGCAGGGGTCGGAAAACCTGATTGAATCGGAAGTTTAAAAACCCTGGTTGAATCGGATTTGATTGGATCGAAGATTAAAAAAAAGATTGAATCTTATACTTAAATAACAGTATCGGATCGGAGCTTTTACAAACCGAATTGGATCTGATCTCATCAGATCGAAGATTTAAAAACCTGATTGGACCGGACTCCGATCATCGGAGGTTTAAAAATCAAAGTCTGATCGAGGTTTTAAAAACCTAACTAGATCGGATCTGATTGCATCAAATATCTTTTTTCCAACCTAAGTCCATCTTCAAAATGCTTACAATCTCTATAGCGCGTGTTCGAATCCCACTAATGTTGTCTTAGTGATTGTCTTGAGTATGATTATAGGCAAGGGTGCTTGAGATTGGGACCGCCAAAGTTAATCGGTGTGTATTCACTCAAGCAATCACTAAGGCAATCACTAAGACAACATTAGTGGGATTCGAACACATGCTATAGAGATAGTAAGCAGTTTTAAGATGGACTTAGATTGGGAAAAGAATATTAAAACAAAATGATTTGTAAAGAGCAGATCCGAAATGATTGGATTGTAAGTTCAAAAACCTTGATTAAATCAAAAAAAAGTTGATCCGATTCAATTCGATCTGATTTGATCAAGTTATGCCGACCTCTGGGAAAAGAGTGTTCAAGGCAGTGATCGAAATTCAAGATTTGGGTTACTGCCACAAAGATATTAAACCGTCGAATATACTCATTAATCTCGTCGAGAATCACTGGGATTACCGAGATGATCATAATCTGGTGATCACAGACTTTGGTCTATGTAGCAAAATAGAATCATCTGTATCAACAGCAGGAACACCTGGAGGGTATTTTGATTTTTTTAAGATCTTTTCATGAAAATCCAAAAAAAAAATTAAAAAAAATATCATAAAACATATCAAAACTTTTCAAGTTCAAAAACTCCTTTTATTTTTTTTCACTCATACGATTTCGACCAAATGGCGATAATTCCCAAACCAGAGAAGTTAAAAAAATAATTTTAAAACCAAAATATACAGCATGTCACGTTTTTGCTTTCTTTTTTCCAATTTGGCTAAATCTCAATTCCACCGTTTTGATTAGTTTAACGACCAAAATTGATCGTTCTCATTGGCGGATAGCAAATTATCCAAATTGAAAAAAATAAAGCAAAACCGTGACATGCTGTACAGAATTGTGAAAAACTCAAGCATTACGAGTTTAGGATTATGGAGATTCGTTTCAAAACATGAAATGCGTATATTTATTTTATGCGTAGGCTGTAACTCTACTGTTTTTGTCAAGTTGATCTTTACAAATTACTTTCACATCATAACCTACGCATACTAACAGTACGTATAAGTAGGGTGCGCACGTCATGTCACGTAAGTCATTTGTCGTTCAACTTGCATTTTTTTCATAATAATTTAATCCACAAAATTTAATATCCTGACTAAAGGATTTGCGAGCCCAGAACAGTTTCTTGGACGCGTTTATAAAACCACAGATAATTATGCTCTGGGAAAAATGATTATCATGGTTATGTTTGAGTGGGATATCGCATGGGAATTGCTGGCTCGCCCTATTTCTCCGAAACATGAAAACTTCACGCTAAGGCTTCAGAAAACTTTCCCAAAAATATCCGAGTACATTCGAACGATACTACATGTAAGTACACAGAGGGGGTGAGCCATGAGTCATGGCCCATGACACAAACTTTTTGTGATCAGTGCTCATAAATTTCGTTACACAATTTGAGGGTCTCCCTCCACATTCCTTTTACCAACGGAACTCCAACTCAAAAACGTTTACTATCTCTATAGCGCGTGTTCGAATCCCACTAATGTTCTCTAAGTTATTGTCTTAGTGATTGCTTGAGTGATTACACACCGATCAAATTTAGCGGTCCCAATTTCAAGCACCCTTGCCTATAATCATTCTCAAGACAATCACTTAAGCCAACATTAGTGGGATTAGAACACGCGCTATAGAGATAGGTAAGGTTTTTGAAATGTTGTTCCGTTGGTAAAAGGATATGATAAAACCTTTTAAACAACCATACAATTATTGAGTTGATGATAATTTGTTTCTTCAGATTGACCCTGCCAAACGAATGTCATTAAAAGAAGCATTAAAATTAATTGAAGTGACAGAAAAAAATATTGCTAATATTGTCGATGTGACATCATGGATGAAAAATCAAATGACTTTTAAAAATTGTATAGTAGAAGAAAACACTCAATTTTCAGTACATATGAATGATATAAATTTTCTGTCAAGTTTGACAAAGTCTTCTCAAGTATTATCAAGGGGGTTCTATATCCCAATTGTTTTAATTTCTGGCTATGTTCACTGTGAACAGTTCACAACTTTTTAACGGTCTATAATTTTTGATGAAAATGATCAAACGTGAAAACTCAATCTAACAAAGTTCACGTTGACAATTTTGAATTTTTCTTTCGTAATGAAAGATACCGCGCGCGGCGTTTTCAACTAGAAGTAATATGTTAATCTCATAACAATTAATAAGATCTTTTCAAATTCTCCGTGTTTTTACCCAGACGGCTAGACAGCCAAAATCTTAAGCAAAGAGGGTAAAAAGAGGAGATTTCAAAAAGACTCACGCTGTAATTTCTGTCAATAAAGGCGTTATTCATTTTGAACGTATTTTTCCTGGTCATTTTTTCACGAAGAATCTATTTTTGCTATTTTAATTAAGATTTCTTTAATACGCAAATTTTTGCTTGTGATTTGGCATGTAGAACCCCCTCAAGTAATCGTACTGACTGCCATCAGCAATATCGGAGTAATTTATGTCACTCGTTTGCTGTAATATCTGCATTTCGAAATTGTGTGATCAAGCTTATCTCTACAGACTGCAAAAAATCAGAAAATCTAAACCGATGTCTAGAAGAAATTACAGACCCCCATGGAAAGTACAGTTTCCGCGATAATTTAGGTAATGGCTACCAAGTTTCTACCAGCAAAAATTTCGGACACTATTTTGAGAGAGAAATTATTCTCTGAAGATCTTGATATTCCGAGGTCTTCAAAAGGATAAGCTACAATTTTTAAAATAGAATTGAAATAATTTTACCTTCCGGATTTGGTATAAAATACAAACTGTGGAAGTGGTTCGGAGCGATAGGGGGCGCTTAACATGGCGCTTTCATGATAAATTTTATTAGATTCTCCAACCTACGCATCACTCGGAACCACTTCCACAATAAGTATTGCATCTGGTTTCAAATTGTTAATGATTGAATAAAGAAAAAAATCTAGAATTTAAGGGGGTGGTGTAAGAGATTTTTGAGGAGGCTCCCTACAGCTAAACCAATTCAGCTGAAACATTTCTGAGAAACACAAATGATAAATCTATCCTTTATCTCGGGATTTTATTTGACTTTTTTGTACCGAACCCACCAACACCACCTGGTTAACCGCGGTGAAACACGCGTCCCTTGGCTTTTTTCAAAGAAACAAGGATCCTATACCTTATATCCTTTAACCAACATAACTCCATCTTGAAAACGTTTACTATCTCTATAGCGCGTGTTTGAATCCCACTAATGTTGTCCTAGTGATTTTCTTGAGTATGATTATAGGCAAGGGTGCTTGATATTGGGACCGCTAAATTTGATCGGTGTGTAATCACTGAAGCAATCACTAAGACAATCACTTAGACAATATCAGTGGGATTCGAACACGCGCTATAGAGATACTAAACATTTTTGAGATGGAGTTCTGTTGGGAAAAGAATATGTTAAACTTTTGAGAATTATGTAATTGATTTTTGAAATGACCAAAATCATTAGACTGACGAAGATATTGTTTTTAAAATTATAACGGATTTTTTTTTTATTTATTTTAAGTGATTTTTATTGGTTGTGTGAATCCTCGTAGTTTTAATGGACTTTTTAAATCGCTGAATGATTTCAAGGACAGCGAAAATCAATTGGCTTATTTGATAAGGGTAAGTTAACAGTTTTTAAAACAGGAAACAATTGTTTTTGTACTTACAGTAAATTCAAAATAGGTTATTGAGCGTCTTGTGTATCGTACATCGTTTGAAATTGAGGGATGGAAACGATTGTTGCCGATCAGAAAATTGTTTGAAGATGTCGGCCTTCAAATCCATGAATATGAGTTGACGTATGCTAAAGTTTTTAAATGCGACTTTAAAGTGAGTACATACTGTACAAAACTGTCCTCCCCCCAAAGTGCCATTCAGTATTGAATAGGCTGTCCACAACGTTCACATTTCTGGTTTTGAAAACCAGAAAAATCGGGAAGAAATGGTCAAAATTAGACCATTTCCGACTTTTTTTTTGAAAATAAATCTCAAATATATTTGTGTGTGTTAACTCTAACGCTATAAGATGCTCACACCGCTCAAACGAAAACTGTGACCTTGTTATAAAATCTCTGATAATCTCTATTAATCTTATGAAATGAATTTTTTCTAATTTGAAATGTTGAATGCAAAAGTATAACCTTTCAACTTTCTTACAAGAATATGTATATCCTTTTCAGAAGGAGTGAACACAAAAAAGCGATAATGTAGACTGGGAAATAACCGTCCCTGATAGGCCGGCAGGCGGCCTGTACTCTCACTCGTCGCTTTAAATCCCAATTCTACACCACACTGATATTGCCCTCTCGAGCTTTGTGTTCACTCCCTCTGAACAGGATATGCAAAAAAAAATTGAACTACCTTGAGCTTTCTGTAAACATCGTCCAAATTAGAGCAAATATAAGGGCTCTTGTATCATGGCGGACTTTTTTTATGCTCATAAGACTGTTCAGAGCCGCTTTCTTACATATTCTGAATTTAAGAAAATTCTTGAAAGTGGTTGTCAAATTATTGCTCAATTATGCTATTTGCGTTCTGGGCACATACAAGACTATGAAAAGGGATTGAACATTGATGGACATGTTGTTTTATTGTATGGATGTACCTATAACAAAATTGATCAACATTATTCCTATAAAGTCAAGGATTCTACTCATGATCATTCCTACGAAATTTCAAGGAAAGGATGATATTTGGTTTTTTAAAATTTGAGTGAAGAAATCTTATTGACTAAGAAATTCTTAGTAAGAATATTCAAAAATTAAGATGATTTGAAAAAAGAAAATTATTAATAGTCAGAAATGGATGAGAATTATTTTCAATAAAAAGTTAGACCGTTTACTCCTCGGATACTTTCGAGACTGCAGGAATCGGCATAATCGTATCGTATCAGAATAAACTATCATTCAGCTATAATTTCGACCCCACTGGATACGATAGGATACAACCAAGTTGTATTTTTATTATTAAAACAATTAAGATATATATTACAGTTCTCGTCGAAACATCGCCCTGGAAATTACGCGTTGGTTAGGAAAGCGAGCGCAGAACGATATTCCCTATATCAGTATACCGGTAGTGTATACTGATATTGGGAATATTGTTCTGCGCTCGCTTTCCTATACTGTGTAGACTATACTCATATTGGGAACATCGCCCTGCGCTCGCTTTCCTAAGCTACGGTGTAGCTGCTACGCTTAGTTTCCAGGGTGATGTGTATACAGTATACTGTTTAGTATATATTTTTGAAAAAAAAAATTCGAATTTTTTTCTGAATATCCCCAATTCAAACTTTCCGGTATATCCCGGCCCTGTATAGTAAACGTAGTAAGTTTTTAGTAGTAGGGCCGGGATATTCGGGAAAGTGTGAATAGGGGATATGTTGGTCATTGATTTTATTAAGATTTCAAGCGGATAAGTCGTTTCCAAAGCTGAAATGTAAATTGTGTCGACTTCTGGAACAATTTTTGTACAAAAAAATCTCAGAACTAAGAGAAATCCTGGGACTTAAAATGATCAAAAATGTTTACAGAATGTGCTGACAAAATCGATACCCATTTTTGACTTACGAAATTCCTTATCTCAATTCATCTTTAAAATAAATGTCATTCTAAATAAGTAAAATATGCGTTTTTGAACTTGTTATAGATTATATTAGTCAATTCAAAGCACTGCCTATGGGAATTTTGCAAAACACACCACTATTATCAATAATGGGATATTCTTTAAAATTAAAAAAAATGTAAACTGTCAGCCCTGAATCAATGCCTTTTATTACTATTTTGACCTTTTCTGACCTGTAAAGCTTATTATTACTGTTTTAACTTACCGTGAAAAAAATTAAAAAGATAATAATAATTATAATAATAATAATTGAAAAGATAGATAGTAATATTAATTCTTTAAGCCTCAATTTATTAGGGTGGCTCAATAATTTTGAAATTGCCCTAAAAGAGTACAAATATTTATTAAAAAAGGTTTTAATGACATTCGACATAAAGTTTGTGCTAAAATTACGAAAAATTCAAATTTAAAATACCGGTGGTGACTAAAGGGGGCTGGCGTCGTAATCTGGTACCCTTTAATTCCGCCTCAGAATAATTCTAGGGCAGTTGTGAAAAATCTGAGGATACTTGTTTGTTGATCCATTCTTCGTCTAACGATGACACATCTCAAACTAAACATTGATACATCACACCACCAGGTGGTGAGTCAGTTCTAGAACACTAAACGGTTTTTTTAAATCTATCTTCTTTCAGATCCCACATACAAAGCGTTTTAAAATTCACACAGAGTACCAGATAAATGAGTAGAAAAATATGATCGGTTTGATTTTTTCGAATTTTGATCTTGTATTTTCTAGAATCTCACTTTACGCACTCACTCACACGCCAATTTTTACAATTTTTCAACTTCAAACTCTATCTTCTTTTAAACGGATCTTTTCGACTAAGGTAGATAAATATAATGTCGTCAATATGATTGTTCTGAATTTTTTATTATTATTCTAGAATTCTAGAAATTTGTTTTTAAGTGAACCGGAAATGAAGAGTTTGAATAAAAGTTCGTCTGATCGTAACAAAAGTACCACCACATTGAAGCTGACAGTTCACCGATCAAAAAATCTGCTTACAGCTAATCAAAATTATGAACCAATCAGCGCCAAATTCTTTAATTAGATTTAA
>SCLH01001012.1:92233-138088 GCA_004367855.1 Oikopleura vanhoeffeni | reverse complement strand
TGTTCTGCTAGCTTTTCATCTAATTGTCTGATTCGATATCTTGAAATTTCATTTTTTTCAAATTAAGTTGACTCACAGTCGACGCGGCAATGTAGGTAAAATTAGGCAATAATGAACCATTTGAACATTCCCTTAGGAATTGAACGTGTCCGTCACTTTTATGTAAACGGCGAAGCAATCTTTCGTACTTCTTCAGGTTGTTCTCTATCATCTTGTTTAATTGTCTTTGGTTTTTTGAGACATGTTATATGACTTTTTTTTAATTCATAAAAACTAAAAAGTAATTTTCGCGCTTCTATTCCAAAATTATTTTAAGCGCGAAAATTACTTATTGTTAACCTGCGAGAATAATTTCTCATACTCTTTATTTTGATTTGAAAATGATCTAACACATCGAAAGCTTATCAATTTTTAAGTTTTTATGAAGAAAAAAAAGTCATATAATATGTCCCAAAAACCAAAGACAATTAAACAAGATGATAGAGACCAACCTGAAAAAGTACGAAAGATTGCTTCGCCGTTTACAAAAAAGTGACGGACACGTTCAATTCCTAAGGGAATGTTCAAAAGGTTCATTATTGCCTAATNCCTTTATAATATAATAGACATAAACTGTAATTCTGACAAATCAAAAGCAGGATTATGTACTAAAAATTAATTCTGTAATTTGAAATCTTTTATTTTTTGGGGGGAATATAGGGGATCCCCCTGTTTTTTTCCTTCCCTTTCTTCCCCTTGAGTTTGGTTCCTTCTCATCCTTTCCCGGGGAAGGGAAGAGGGGAACGTTCCCTTCCCCCTTTATTCCCCTTCCCTTTTACGAGCCTGAGTAATACTATTTTTTTATACCAAATTTTGACACTTTAGCAGATAACTATCACAGAAGTTGTCTTTTTGTCAATATTGAAATTATCAGGGAGGCCGAATTTTCAAAAAAAAATTTTTTTACAGCTTAACCCCTTTAGGCACAGAGTCATTTAACTGGCTATGTTTTTTTTGAAAAGTCCAATAGGTAATAAAATAGGTACCACTAGAACAAAAATAATCATTGTAGAAGTTCAAGATTCAAATAGCTCATAGAGTTTGCAATAGTTTGCAAGGGTCTTGATAATGGGACCGCTAAATTTTATCGGTGTGTAATCACTCAAGCAATCACTTAGACAACATCAGTGGGATTCGAACACGCGCTATAGAGATAGTAAACGTTTCTGAGATGGAGTTCCGTTGGAAAAAGGATATTTCATGCTTCTTTTTTAATGGATTTCTCAGATTTTTTTATCAGCTGTATCTTATAATTCATTTGTGCAAAACAAGGTGTCAAGAACTGAGTTTTAAGGAAATCTTCTTGACCATATTTTGAAAAACAATAATGTTTCGTTAACTTAACATGCACTAATGAGATGTCCTTTCAACCCGCAAAAGAGCTGATCTAAAAAACTAAAACCTCTCATTGGTATTCCCCTAAGGTAATTTTCCTAATACTTATCGCTAGAGTTTGGGATTCTTTATGAAATCCAAAATCACAAGCTGCTGAATTGATCATGTGAATAACGATTTAAGTTTATTTTTAGAAAAATAAGACGGTTTTCAGATTTAAATTGGAACGTTGTCGGTGTCAAGCTAAATCTTTAAGCCGCAACAGTGAAATAATCTGCTACGCTACTTATTGAATAATATATGCTAAACCAAAAAAATTAATTTAACGAAATCTTGCTGATAATAATCGTGAAAATTCGATTAACGCCTGAGGTAGCTTTTTTAAGCTCACCCCAACCTTTTTCCTCATCACATTATTTAACTTAGGGAACAAGATAATTCCAAACAGATTTCTACATTCAACAGCCAAAAAATAACTTAATTGCCAATTATTTTTCGTAAACGAATGCCCGGTAATTGATTGATAAAAATTTTGTATGTCGGTACAACCCCAAGCATTTTTTAATTAAAATGAAAACTATAATTTGATACCTGAGAGGTATCACATGACAAACTTTTAATTTTTGAAAATTTTATCCAAAAAAACTACCCGGGTTTGTAAAGTGCTTTCACTTAACTCCCGACGATTTGTAGACGATTTGAAATAAGGAATTTCAAAAGTCAAAAATGGGGTATCGATGTTTTTGACCATCTTGAGAGAATTTACGTTAGAAAATTAAGCGTTTTTTAGGAAACTGTTATAAAAGGATTAAGGGTCGGCGACCATGTGGTCGACCTTACTCCCGTAGTGTCTTTAGCACCAATCCGTGGTGCAATGGCCTTTAATCGCAATTTAGGACCCTTATCATGTCAAAATAAAAATGTTCAAAGTGATAAATCGACTATTTGGAAATTGGAGATTGTGCCGTCTTTTTCGAAATTTTTTACTGTATACAGTAACTTATTTTTTGCAAAAAAACATTTAAATCATCAAAAAAGCCTATTGAGCAGGATCAAAAAAAATCTAAGACTTTTTCCGATTACACCATAGCAAAAATGATCACGTGACCGTAATATTAAGGAATAAGGTTGATAAAAATAGTACTGTTTTTTTTCAAAAATTGCTTAAGGGGGTAGTGTCTGTGAAAAAGTTTTTCTGGAAGTGAGAGTTCTATACTAACGACGAAAAAAATCGATTGGTGATGGTTTCGCGACTTTTCATAAAGTGGGTTTTTCCAGCAAGGGGCGCCAAACTGAAACTTTAGGTACATTTTTCTGGTTAAGTACATGTCAGATCAGTTCATTTAAAGGACAAATTAAGCTTATGAACTAAACTAATAAAACTACGGTTTAGTTTTTGAAAATACTTAAAATAGTAGATAACCTTAAAAATATGAATTTTTGTCCACTTAGGTACATTTCTCAGAAAACTGCTACCATCAGATAAAAAATGTTTTTGAGGTTACATTCCTTATAAAATTTCGGAGCATAACTACGGTGTTTTTTTCATTTTTGTGATCTAACAAGAAATATAAGCATAATTATAATGCCAGAAAAAATTTGAGCGATATTAAAAAAAAATAATAATTATTATTTTCGTGAGGCTTTGAAACCTTTAAGTGATTTTCTTTCGTTATTCAAAAATGTTTTAATGTTTTTGTGGCGTGGAAAAATAAAATCGGGGAACAAAAGGTGTTATTTCACCAATTTAATTTTCTGTTTGCCCACGAAAAAGTTGTTTGATTTATTTTTTCGCAATAATCAAAATACCGATAATTGTCGATGGCATTAAATTTGTTTGAGTTTGATTTCCAGCTGAGATCTCATTGAAGTTTTTAATCAAGAGTGATTACAGATAACAGCTGCTCATTAAAATGTGCTGCAAAGCGCTAGATTTATATGCTATATATTCTTATTAACTTCATTTTATGACTGACGTGGTTTGAACTAATTTTTTATATTTTGCTTCTTTTGTTTACTTTGGCTTCTGTGATTATTCCTGTTCATCAAAATAAATTCAAAACTAAAAAATTAATTCGAAATATAAATTCAAATTTGAATTCTCGATTTTTTATTATCTACATTTGAAATAAAACGTCCTCCTAATTCGACAAGACTGGTGATATCTCAAAATGGACATGAATATAGGGTGAATGATCTAATTTTCAATTTGATGATAATTTTAGAGCTCTATCATATCCAAGAAATGTCTTTTATGAAAAAAATAAGACAAATTAACGATTTTGTCTACTAGACAAAAGAAAAAAAATATAAAGTATCGATTAATTAGGTGCAATATATAATTAGAATTAAGTCAGTTTTGTTTTTGAGAGAAATTAATGGCTTTGTTGACAGCGAGAGTGATTTTCTCAAAAGGGCTTAAATTCTAGAGCATGGCGCTAGCACGAAAACCACTTTATGAAAAGTCGCGAAACCATCACCAATCGATTTTTTTCGTCGACTAGTATAGAACTCTCACTTCCAGAAAAACTTTTTCACAGACACTACCCCCTTAAATCAGTTTTTGAAAGAAGTGAAGTGGTTCCTTAGAAGTTTTAAAGACTTTTTTTTCCCCGTTACACCAAAGTCCAAAAACGATCACGTGACCTTCAAATAGAAAATAAGGTTTTTGGTTCAAGTAAACAAATAGTGATCAAATTACGCACGAAAAATTTTTTGGGCCAATTAACACCTAATTCAAGTTCGAGTTTTGAACATAATAAATATTCTCCAAAAACGTCACGTGACCTTATTTTTCGAGAAATAAGGATTATTTATGACATATTCCAAACCTTATTTTTGGATTATTTCGTCACGTGATTTCATTCGGACTTTGGTGTAATGTGAAAAAAGTCTTAAAAACGTTTAAAGTGACCCTGGAATTTTTTTGACGTAATTTGAGTACTTTTTCAAATTACTGGTACTAATGTTTTTTTTCAAAAAAGTATTCAAATCACGTGGAGAAAGAATACGTCACGAATTTAAGAGCTTATATTGCATTTTAAATTGCCCTCCGGTTTAAATAAGACGCGGTTCTAGAAGTCCAAACTTCCGAAATAAGGATAACATAAGAATGCGTAGGCGACAGAAAAAAGAGAGAAATAAATCGTCCACAAAATTTAAGAGTCATTTTACACTAGAGAATTTTGTTTAAAACATCATTTTTTTTGCAGATTACATACCCAAATTGGTGACGGTTTAATATTTCAAATTTTGAAATGCCAAATTAACCCTAAATTCGTGTTATTTATGCACTTGTTTGTCAGAATCGGCGAAAAATGAGAGAGTTTTTAATTTTCTCTTATCCACATTTGATTTGATGACTTTTTATAACTTTTTTTAAAAAATTGTTTTTATAGGACAGTAGAAAATTCTTTGTATAATATTATTATCATTGAAAAAATATATGTTGATAATGAATCGTCGGTTATATGCTTGATTCGAATGCAACACCAGGATGGTGCAAAGACACTACGGGTCAGAGAATTGTTGGCCACTACGGGAGTTCAATAACGGTCAAACTTCAAGGTCAATTTCAAGTTCATCGTAGAGACTTAAAAGTACACTCAAAAGAACCGGATAACAGTATCTTCACTATGGGTCAATCACGTACTGAAAAATCACAAGAGCGCAAAAACTGGCTTCAGCACACCCCTCTGAAATCTCAAAAATGGACCAGTTTTTGCGCTCTAGCGACCTTTCAGTACGTGATTGACCCATAGTTGCTAATACGTTCATCAAAAAGTCGACCCTTCCAGTTTTTTTGAGGGTACTTTTAAGTCTCTACGATGATTTTGAAATTGACCTTGAACTTTGACCGCTTATTTAAGGTCGACCACATGGTCGCCGACCCTAATCCTGAAAAAACTTTTCCTGAAAAACGCTTAATTTTTACTTGCCAAAAAATTAGCGCTCTAGCTTTCCATATGGGGTCGCTAGAACTCTGTTTTGCACCCCTTGTAAAATCTCAAAAATTTGACCAAAAAATCAATTTTTTTTCGAAAATTTTTCATAAACAAAAAAATCCTGACTCTTAAAATGACCAGAAAAAAATTCTCTAGAAGATGGGTCAAAAACAACGATACTCATTTTTGACTTTTGAAATTCCTTATTTCAAATCGTCCGTAGTATCTTTGAAGCCATCCGTGGCAAGATGGCCTTTAATTTCAATTTAGGACCCTTAATCATGTATGAATGACAATTTACAAAGTGATCGATCGACTATTTGGATGATTGACGTTTTTGCGTTATTATTTCGAAAATTTTTACCGTATTACAGTACTTATTTTTTGCGAAAAAAAATTAAATCATCAAAAAAAGCCTTTGAGCGGGATCAAAAAAAATTCTAAGACTTTTTTCCCATAACACCAAAGCCCCAAAATAATCACGTGACCGTATATTCAAGGAATAAGGTTGGTAAAAGTAGTACTGTTTTTTTTTCAAAAATTACTTAATCAATTACTTAAATCAATTTTTGAAAAAAGTGAAGTGGTTCTTTAAAAGTTTTTAAGACTTTTTTTCATTACACCAACGTCCAAAAACGATCACTTTACCTTCAAATTAGAAAATAAGGTTTTGGTTCAAGAAAACAATAGTGATCAAATTACGCCGAAAAAATTTTTGGGCCAATAAACACCTAATTTAAAGTTGACCCTGGAATTTTTTTGACGTAATTGAGTACTTTTTCAAATTACTGTATATCGGTACTATGCCTTTTTTTCAAAAGTACTCAAATCACGTGGAAGACCCCTTTAAAAAATGTAACGAATTTCTAAGACTTTTATTGCATTACAGTATGGCCTCCTGGGTTTAAATAAAGCATTTCTAGAAGTCAAAACTTCCGAAATAATGATCACATAAGAATGCGTGGGCGCAGAAAGATAAAAGTAAATCTTTCTTATCACAAGAAATAAATATTCTACAACAATTTAAGAGTCATTTTACTAGAGAATTTTGTTAAAACACATTCCATTTTTTGGCAGATTTTAACCAAATTGGTGACGGTTTAATATTTTAAATTTGAAAATTTCAAATCAACCCTAAATTCGTGTTACTTATGCACTTGTTTGTGAGAATCGGCGAAAATGAGAGAGTTTTTAATTTTCTTATTCACATTTGATGACTGTTTATAAACAAATTCTTTTTATAAGACTGTAGCGAATTCTTTGAATAATATGATTATCATTGAAAAAATATATGTTGATAATGAATTTTTGGTTATATGCTTGATTAAAACGCTTTGCCACGGATGGCAAGAAGACACTTCGGGTCCAGAGATTGTTATGTGCTGTATAATCTGTCTGCACTCCTAATAGTATTTCATTTTGGTTGCAGCCACTTTTTGTTTACTATGTACTGAATGTAGCATTTTCAAGATGATATATTGGAGATAATACCTGCAAGCCTTGCAGTGCAAGGGCTGAAAAAAAGGGTAAATAAAGTTACTTTGCCCGCGCAGGTATTATATTTGATAATCAATTATCATATTTTATGTTCCACTATCTTGAACCTACCAATGCGAATGACCAATTTGACATGCCGCAAATGATTTTTGGACAAATTTGTTTGAAGAAAGGTTTCCTCCAAAACTAAGTGAACTTTTAAATTTTAGATATTGGTTCAGTTTCAGCTTATTTTTCACCACAAAATTCTCGTTAATCATAAAATTTTGAGTATTATTTTAAGGCGGAATCCGACGCGTTTACTGTTTTTGAACGTTTGGCCTGAAGTTACTTCAAACTTTGGATTCCAAGAGATATTTGTTTAAAGTTTCTAAAAAATGTCGTTAAAAGTTTTTGTTGTGACCGCACTTATTGGTGTACTGGTCAGTTTTTGCATTTTATTGAAACAGCTAAATCTAGCTCGTGGATAACAAAATTTTCTCTTACTATCAGAATTAACTTAAATTTCTTAGCTCAACAATTTTGCTAGCATGTTTTTCATTACTCAATAAATTGAATGAAATTCTTAAAATACATAAGTGTTTTAGCATATGGTCGCTCTAACCGATGTATCCAACTACATCAGTGTTTTTTTCTCAGCAAAAGCACTTTTTTTAAGTGTACATAGGCACCTTTTAGACACGCTTAGAGTTTATTCGTCAAAAATATGCTATTGAAGAAAATAAAAAAAAAATTTTAAAGAAAATTAAAATTTTGTTATTTTTTTTCATAAGCTTCCAAAATAAATAAAATAAAATTCAGCTAAAATTAACTTTCTGTCATGTCTGAGATATCCCCGTAGTACACCCCTTAATGTTTTCATTTTAATTACATCTATTTTAATTTCTTATGTTACCTCTTCTCCATCTTCATTTGTTTCGTCTGGCATCATGAGAAGCATTGGTAAGATGTTGCTCATAGCCTTGGCTTCCTCTGGATTTTGACCTCCGCCATTCATAAGCATCATTAGGGGTAGCATACTAGACAAAGGGTCGTCACCTCCCTTCATAAGCATAGGAAGCAACATTTGCATCATGCCTGAGTTATCGCCAGATTGACCTCCCATGCCCCCCATACCCCCCATGAGCATCATCATCGTCATCATATCCATGCCTGAAATTCATTTTGATTTTATAAAACATTCAATTGTAAAAAAAAATAATTGCAACTTGTTTTACTACATAAGATTTGATACGATGACAAATACGTAAAGACTGACCATTTTTTTCTAAACAAAAAGTTTAAGCTCTAAAAATGCATATTTTAAGGGGGAAAAGTGTGTCACTAGTGTGACTACTAGTGTCCCAAAAATAATTATGTCTGAAAATTGATATATCGATTTCGATGCCCGAGTTCATATAAAATCATTTTTTTATTCTGGTGAAGAACTATTTTGGGACAAAAATTGCGTGATGTTACGTCAATTTTGATAATACTAAATGTACATCATACCCTACCTTAGTGTGCGTAGGTGCTAAATTAGAGAGTGTATTTTGGTTGAAGTCAATATTATCAACAGTTTTTATCCCGAATGGTTTTTCACCGGTATAAAACCAACAAAAAGATTGTATACCGAGTCTGAACTCGGGCATCGTAATCGATATGGACCTCCGTCCGACTGCTGACTGGAGGCCCGATTCACATGTTGCTAAATTTGACGTGAATGATGCAGTCGACTGATTGGCTGACACTTAAAATTTAGGCATTATGCTGAACCAATAAAGGGTAAACTTTCAGCCAATAATATCCACGGATTTAGCATCCTTTGAATGGGGCTTTCAGTCTACAGTCAAGGCGGAGACCCATATCTCTTGTTCAAACTACTTTTAGTTGAGGTAACTAGCTCAGCTTGGCCGAATATTTCAGCTTCCTAAATTAACATCAGTGTGAACATGGGATATAAGTTATATACTATAACTAAATGTGCAAGAAATCGATTAGTGAGGGTCTTAGTAAGAACCGTCTTACGGCTCTGTGATGTGTGTTTGTGATCAACTTTATTAATGCCGCAAACGGAAACGAAAAAATTTGAGAAAAATCAGGGTACTTTTCAAATTTTTTCTGTCAATAGTATTGACTAAATACAGTTAATATCCTCAAAATGTTGTAAAAGTCATCGCATCGTTTCAAAACTATTATCAAATAATTTCTCGTAGTAGACTTTCTGATGACAGCATTACCAACCATATGTACACTATTATAGAGGGTAAAGCAACTTTTGCTCTCTTATTTATTCTTCTGTGAAATTTTAAATTCATGATATATCCCTTTAGGAGGAAGGTTGTTATTTTTTTGTTTGATCTAGTACATTCGTACTACTTAACATACATAAATGTACTAGAACTTAACATACATAAATGAACTAGAACTTAACATACATAAATGTAAACATACCATGGTACATAATACCATAGTACATAATGTACTAGACCAAACTAGAAAATAACAACCTTCCTCCTAAAGGGATATGAATCAAGTTGATTCAATCAACATATTTTTGTTAGTTGAATAGTAAACCTAACTCAGCTCTTTTTTCACAGAAATTTCAAAAAAAAACTAAATTTGAAATATGCATTTTCAAAATTTATAATTTAGAACTTAAACGTTTTTTATTTCAAAATTATACCTCCATCTTCATCGTCGCCCATTCCTTGGCTCAGCAGCATCGGTAACATCGATTGCATCATGTTTCCCCCCTCTGCACCACCACCCATACCTCCCATCATCATCATCATAGTCATCATATCAATGCCTAAATACAAAAATATTTCCAAAAACACATCATTTTAGCTGAAGTTATTTTTCAAAAAACCATTTGAAATAGGCAAATTTTAATCACATCAAATGATTATTTCAGATGACTTATCTGAGATGAGGGACATGATAAATGCGCCAATTGGCTTCAGGAAGGCAACAAAATGCATTTCCGGTCATACCAGAAATTTTATTTGAGAATTTACTTAAAATTTTCTAGTTTTTTCAGATTTTTTCTAAGTATTTTTTTGGGAAAAAATACATAAACATTGATTTTAATGAAAAATGCTATAAATAAGTAAAAGTGATTATCAGCTTTGTAGTTTAGTTTTAAGTTTACTACAAGGGGAGGGCAATATCGCTGAAAGTTTTTTGCCATAAAATTTTGGCGATATTGGGCATTTTCGGCGATATAGCGACAATTTTTTTTTAATGAAAAAACGCGTAGGCGTTCAAAATGACTTCATGTGTCGAACAATTTCTTAATCTTATAAGGTGTTATACAGAAGGTTCGAATGAAGTGAATCAGCAAAATGCGTAGAATTA
This sequence comes from Oikopleura vanhoeffeni, assembly GCA_004367855.1. Taxonomy (NCBI): domain Eukaryota; kingdom Metazoa; phylum Chordata; class Appendicularia; order Copelata; family Oikopleuridae; genus Oikopleura; species Oikopleura vanhoeffeni. The sequence continues at coordinate 127,934 of SCLH01001012.1, read as the reverse complement.
ATTACTCAGCAAAACGCAATCAAAAAGAGTTAATTTGGGAAACTGAATCTTGAAAATGACATCATTCGTGACGCCCCCAAAGTAATTTGAAATACAAATCTTAAAAAAAATTCGGCGATATTGGGTATTTTCGGCGATATTGGCACATTCGGCTATATTGGCACTGGAATTATTTTTACCTAAAAATCGTGAAAACGTGTAGGTTTTTTAAGAAAACTCGGCTATATCGGGCCCCCTGTAATAAAGTTGTCTGAAAATACCCATATATGCCTTTCTAAGCAGCCTTTAAGATGGAACAACCGCGTGAAAAAGCAGTAAACATTGTCCAGTAGTCAGTGAGGAATAGTATAAGCAATTTCACTAAAGGAAAGTCTTCCATCATTAAAATTACCTCCTGCGTCGTCGTCCTTTCCTCGATTCATTAACATTGGGAGTAACATTTGCATCATTCCTCCATCCCCCGAATCATTTCCTCCCATCATCATCATCATGGTTATCATATCCATTCCTTTAATTTGGTTTATTCAGTAAAAATTTCTAAACACGAATTTTAATTCTGTCAAAAAAAACAAGGCCTTTAGGAGGATAACTAGGGTGAAAATTATAATTAACTTTAGTAAATTTTTTGAAGATGCATTTTTTAAGATTTTACATTGTTCGATATCAATAATAAATGATGAGATTTGCCTTGTGGTACAGTGCATAACAGCCGGAGGTTAACTTCAGCAAAAACTGAGAATGGGAGCAAAAATGTGACATGCTGAACACCTCTCTGTTAAACTTATTAAACGTAAAATAAAGTTTAACTTTAATATATCTAAGATCGGGATCTCTAGGCCTGGTCATTCATGTTCGCGTTTGAACTCATGTTCGAAGCTGTTATTAACGTCACTATTTTCGGGCTTTCATTCTTCAAACGCAAATCGCCAGGTCTGTAGATCTCAATATATGATTTAATTTACATAAGCAAATTTAGCTACAGAGAAAATATTTTAGCATCATGTCAAAGTTTATATGATATAAATTATATCTAAAGTTCGGGAATCTTGGAGTTTTCTGGCTGACTCTTACTTTATGTTTACCTCCTTTGTCGCCTTCTTCGCCGTTTTTTCCTTGATTCATTAACATTGGAAGTAACATTTGCATCATTCCGCCACCACCCGACTTACCTCCTCCCATCATCCCCCCGTTCATCATCATCATCATGGTCATCATATCCATACCTAAATATTGAAATGATGAGACGAGTTGGAATGAATCAAAAATGGGAACCGATTTTATTTGCGCATCTTGTAGAGAACTGTTTTGTGGTCATTTTAAGGGGGTAGCAGCGATGTGGCAGACTGGCGTCAATTTAACTCACGAAAATAATTAGTTGGTTTATTTTTTGTGCTTATTATCGTTAGCTGAACCAAAATAAATGTGTATCAGCTCACTAAAATATTTATTTTTGAATTCGTAATATTTTCAAAAAAATTCAAAACATTATTAAAATTTCACGCATTTTTCACCTAAAAAATTTTTTTGTTTTTTTTTCTGAAATCTGTGAATAAAACCGAAGAAAATGGCCACTTTTTTCATGCATGTTAACATATTTTCTGACTGCTGTTTAAAAATCATAACATGTTCATTTGTCATTTTTTGTCGACTTTTTTTAGAAATATTATGAAAATTTTCCGCAAATCAAGTCCAAAAATTTTTATAATTAGTTTTTTCATTCCTCCGTGAAAAATGAGGCCGAACTACTTGTCAAATTTTATGGTTTCTATTTGATTTCCGTATTTCAAGGAATGGAGGCGTCAAGCGAATATTGTTTCTGAACTACCTATAGAATTTACATCACTTGCTTGTGAGACCGGTTTGTGTCATTTGGCACATAATTTATCAAAATTTTGAAATTTTTTTATGGATTTAATCAGAAAAACATTTTAAAGACATCCCGAAGCAATTTGATGCACTCTGATTGCCTTTAAGAATTCATAAAAATCAGACATGCACACCCCCTAAAGGTTCCTAAATTGCGATTTAAGGCCATCGCGCCACGGATGGCTCCAAAGACATTACGGGAGTTGATGACAAAACGATCGGGTGGGGGTTCAAAATGCTCATATTGTAAATAATTAACTCATGATGGCTTATATTAAGGTCATTTTGGCCAAAAATTTTGGTCATTTTGACAGAAAAATGCGTAGGCGGAACACTTTGTAGGTTAGATATCTCCTAACGTTCATTAGAAAGTCGACCTTTCCGATTCTTTTGGGGGTACTTACAAGTCTATACAAGAAAATTTAGTGCATTTTTCAGTCCTCGGATCGCTTCGATTCGAGTAACAAGAAAAACACTCAATTTTCTTGTATCAAATTTGTCGAACTACTCTTTATTTTTGATGAAAAATATAAAATATTTTTAATGACATTTATTCAAAATTATTAAATCTTATTTAGATATTTTTTTCAGACATTCAAAATTNGAATATTGTTTCTGAACTACCTATAAAATTTACATCACTTGCTTGTGAGAGCGGTTTGTGTCATTTGGCACGCAATTTATCAAAATTTTATTTTCCTCAAAAAATCTCAATTAAATTTCGGGTGTTATAGGCTACTTTTATTTTGAAAGTCAGGACATTTTTCAATATTTAATCGCAATTAAAGGTCAATTTTTTTTCCTAAAAAGCTGTTTTTATCCATTTTTCATGGAAAAAAAACTTCCATATTGAGGAAATTTTTTCATGTGGATAATTATTCTCCCACTTATTAGTGCATAACACCCGACAATGTCTGAAGTTCATAAATATTGCTTTCAAAAAACATTTTCAAATCGGGTCAAGTTGGAAATGGAGTCATAATGAAAAGTGGTTTTTGATATTTTTACAGATACTTAAGTATGTAAAAAATTTATAAATATAAACGTTTGCAAGTATGGACACTTTCATTTAAGATAAAAAATAATATAAAAATTTTTCACATTTTTTTTCTTTCAAAAATCACTCCGAAAAAATGTACCAATCTGCCACATCGCTGCTACCCCCTTAAGCCGTACGATATTTATATTCTAAACTTTCGCGTTTTTCCGATTTTCTAAGTATTTATTTTGAAAACGAAGTTCAAAAATAACGTTTGCATTAATAAAACCACTAAAACTTTGAAATATCACCTCGAAGTAATTCAATTTTCTGATCAGTCTTTTTATGATTTTTTTGAACCTACTTTCGAAAAATCGAAGCAAATTTTTCTCATAGGCTAAATTTGAAAAAAATTTGACCGAATTTTATAATTTTTCCAAGGAGAAGATAGTTTTTCCGATGAATAATTGCCAAAAACGGTGGTTTTTTGATATTCTAGAAAAAAAATAACGAGTTGGAAAACTGACTGAGATAAAGTTTGGCCAACCACTTTTGCAAGTTATGTCAAAATTTCAGATAATTTCGACATCAAACCTGGGAGGACATAGTTTTACCATTTAGGCTTATGTCGCTGGAATTGAATTTTCTCGATGAAAAATTAGCCATACAGGGCTTTTAGGATACTAGTCAGATTAGCCATCTTGTAAAACTATCTTTTAGCTTGTAGAAAAAACATCTCAATTTTTTTTGTATGCATACTCTCTTTCACACAGAAGCGACACAAGAGGATCTAAGCCAAAATGGAAAAAGTACCTCCTCCCAGGTTTCATGTCGAAATTAGCTGAAATTTTGACAAAGCTTGTTAAAATGGTAGGCCAAACTTAAACTCGATCAGTTTTTCAAATTTCGCTTTATTTTCTCTAGAATGTGGAAAAACCACCGGCTTGCCACTTTTCGGCAATTATTCGTTGGAAAACCATTTTCTCCCAGGAAAAATTATAAAATTCATTCATTATTTTTTCTAAGCTTTCTTATACAAAAACAAACAGTAAAGCACTCGAGCCAGGTGACAAAAAAAAACATAAAATAAAATCGTGAGGGAAATTCAAGAAAAACGCTTCTAGCGAAGTTAGATATTGTGCAACGGTAACCTATAGATAAACTTGGGCCAATTTCTAAATTTGTCTGAGGAAGAGATAGATCTCGCTTCTAGAGGACCTAAGTTTATTAGTCATACGGAATATGTTAATATTTCAGAATCTGAAATTCAGATACTTTAAAAATAAACCCTAGGGGAGATAGATTTTGAAATTTGGTGAAGAGACTCTTTGTGCCGGTAAAGTATCACAGAGTGTATCAAGACAAAAAATTCATTGGCCAATCTTTTTGACAAGATGAAGAGTAGTTCTACATGGCTAATCTTAATAGTTGCATAGCTTCTCTGTTTGGCTGATTTCTCATCCAAAAAATTCAATTCCAGCGACCAGTACCCCCGTAAATTCGGAAGGAGTGTCTCTTTTTACTCATTCAAGCCAAAATTATAGTATCGTTTTTCTTATAGAGATATTGAATTTGGATTGATGTAATAAAATGGAACCCAATCCTTTAATTTGACCAAGATACCTTTTCGTTATAATAACTACGGTGGTTTGACCTGTAACAGCTTACACTAGACTCCAACTCGCGGAGTGTACCTGGAATTTATTACGTTATAAAATAATTATATCTTTAATTCGGGAATCCTGCATGATAATAGTTTCAAAGGGCTTAAGAAGGGTTAGTTTTTGGGTCCAATTTTTGTTTCGCTCGATCTTAATGTGACATTAATAATGTCGCGCGCCCCCTCAGCTGATGGAGATGCCGTGAGCTCTTTTATACTGACGAGATAGAAAATAACTTTGTAATCAAATCTGAAATCTTAAAACAACTTGTTAATTAGTAGTGCACACTTACTAAAAACAGCAGGACTTTTTGAATGCTTAGTTTTCGAAAAACAACGTGAATAAACTTATAAATTTGATCAAATTAAAATGTTTAATGAGCTCTAATTTGTGTTGAAAAAGGGTCTGGAGAATAATTTTTCAACGTCGATTATCACCTGGAATTCTGTTTCGATTTTTTTAATTTTTCTTATCTGAAAACCGAAATAAAGCTTCATGATCAAGGGCTAAAACAACGTCTGGGATAAAAATTGTATTTATCAAAAATATTGTCGTCATGTGGCGATTTTAGAAGCCTTTTTGAAATTCTCATATTTTGCTTAATTCTCAAGTCATGGCGAAATCAAAAATTGTTTAAAATGGTATTTTATTCGGTAAGTAAGTCACTAATTAGTTATTCGAAATTAGTTAAAGTCTATTTATCAAGTTGTCCTGCTGTTTTTAGAATGTGTGCTTTACAAGTAGTTTTTAGATTTCAGATCTGATTTAACAATTCTTTTATCTCTCAGAAGTATAAAAGAGCTCACGGGCCGTGAGTCACGGCATCTCCACCAGCTGAGGGCGCGCGCGACATTAAGACCCAGCACAACAAAAATTGAGACCCAAAAGCTTATTCCTCTTTATCCCTTGCCGCCCTTTGAAACTATTATCATGCAGGATTCCCGAATTTAAGATATTCACAAGGGTGTTACTAGCACTTGCTAGTCAAATCTAGTGCAATTTTCAAGGTCATTGAATGAGCCGTAGAATAATTCATTATATTCTAAGAACATAATATTTAACCAACTGAATTCACATTATAAGCACATTTTTAACTTATTTTCATTTATTTATTTGCGATGTTACCTCACTTTTATAATCTCAGCTTATTTATTAACCCTTGTGAGCACAGAGTCAATATATTGACTCAAGCATACTTAAAACCATCCGAAAAGGGCATGAAAAAGTTGGTGGAATCGTTTATTTCAATCACATTTCACACAATTTTGCTGCAATTCCCAATAAAATTGTATTTTTTTGGGGGGATATTTGGTTCAAATATTACGGGGGGATTAATTTATAAGGATTTTTCGACTATGTTTTACTTCTGAAAAATTATTTTGTTGCATTCTTCGATAATATTTTGTATTTTGAATTTGATTGGACACAGTTTTGCATTAAAATTCTGCCTATTCATTATTCACAGGACAAAAAACGACCAAAAATGTATACTCCCATGTATGATACCAATAAAAATACTTCTTACAAAAACTTAAATCACAAAAAAAACTTTCTTAATTTAGATACAACAACCAACCTTAGAAATCGAAAAAAATGCTCTTGATGTTCTAGTGCGTTTTCGACTACAGTCTTCGCTCCCTACCTGGAACACCCCTGACTGGAACACAGCGTCCTAACTGGAACACTTTTTTGGGGTCGGTCAATGTGTCCCTAACTGGAACAGTAAAAAGGTTTACATATAGAGGTTTTTAAGAATTGCTCCCAATTATTATGGCGTTTGAAACATTTTAAAGAGAAATATGAGATGAGAATTGTTTTGATTATTACATTTTTGAATTCTGGAAATGGCACTAGATTATATTTAAAAAATCTAACGTGATTAAAATATCATTGATAACTCATATTAGCATATATTAATACTAACGAAATATTCTTGGTTAAATTTCAAAGTAAAACAGCAGATAAAATAGTTCATGAGAGAAAATCCTAAACATCCCGCCGAATTTGCCAAAAAGTTTTTGAAGAAAATTCACAATTTTGACGCATTAAACACTGGCTTGAGCGGTTTAGGAATTCTAAACAAGAAAAAAAAAAGAAAACTTCAATAACAAGTTATAAAAAAAATGATACAAAACTGCTGACTGTATTTGATTTGTGTAAAATAAATTATCTTATACACAAAACTTTTTACATTAACTTTCGAATTCAACCACAAAATCAAGCAATTTTAATCTATCATGTAGCTTTCTAAGCAAAATTATAGGGATGCTCCCTAACTGGAACACTTTTTTTAGGTCTGTAAGTGTTCCAGTTAGGGAGGGATGACTGTAAGTCAACTTTCTGGTGAAGGCATTATAAATTATTTATGTTTACATGGGCGTTAGACACCAAAATTATTTTTACTTTTTAGCGCCTGAATGAAAATTAATCGCCTATGGACCATAGGCTATGGTTGATAAAACCGTGATGAGAAATATGATTACGCCGAATCTCTTGATGGTGGTTTCAAAGCGAGTGCATGTAATTTAATATTTATTGTGAATTATAGAGAATAACAAATTTATGAGTAACAGCATCACTGGCTAAAATTGAAGGTAATCGTATTAAGATGAAGTTTGATATAAAACAAATTAAATCGGTTAGACATGAAATAAATAAACTGTGAAATTCTTATTTAAATAAAAATCCCTAAAATTGACCAATTTGATGACCTCTAGCGGTAGAACATGTTGTCTATTGACCGCGAGACCACCACAAAACAAATTTCTAGCCAATTTTTCTAAGTATAAGGTTTATAAAGGGGTTTATACTATATATTTTGTCGTTTTCATTCACGTTCAATATTTTGAGGAAGAGATTTTTGTCACGATAACCAGTTTATCTTTTTTTTAAATAGAGATATAATAATCTGAGATATTTTTTTAGTCAATAATTACATTCTATAAGCACAAACTAACTTACCACCGTCTGTATCGTCTCCAGGTTCTTTGTCTTTTAACAATTCGGTCATTAACATGATCTGCATCGGGTCCACGTTTTCACCCCCTTGCATAGCTGACATGGTTAAAATCTGTGTTAAATCCATAGAAAAACATGATGATATAACTAGCAGTAATATTTTTGTCAACATTTTGAGGAAAAAATGAAATTCTAGTGAAAAAGACTAACTCATTATCTGCTGATGAATTAATAATTATCTCTAAATATTTTCACTAAAGGTTTGAATCATAAAATTATAATGGGTTTCATAAAAAATTCATTTATTGAATTCGAGCGTGAATCACGGAAAAGAAAATATCCCAGAATACTACAGTATTTTTTTAGTTGAGAAAATTAGAAAAATTAATTTGAAAAGTGTTACTGGTCCCTGATGCCTGGAAATTATTTTTTGACAAATTTTTTTTGTTTATCAAAATAATAAAAGTTTGAAAAATGTAAAAATTTATCGATCACCACTCGTTTACCTCTTGGTGGCCAACTTTTGATGCAAGTTTTTTGTATCCTTGAGTTGCAATATTATTAACTTGTAATTGACAAAATCTTCACGCCGATCATACACACTCAAGAAAAATTTCGAATGCATTTTCAATATGCATTTTGAAAATTGAATATTTATCGCCGAATCATAATATTTGGGACTCAGAAATTCACCGACGATGAAATTAATCACTTCACATTGAAACAAAATGTGATTTTTGTTTCACTTATTTGTTAAATTAGCATGAACATATCTGTAATGACCTCAATGTTTGATATCATTTTTAGAAATAGTTTTCTTTAGATTTTATTAAATATTATTTAATAAATAATCAACACGGGCAGACAAGCAGCTTAGAATAACCTTGCAGCTTGGAATACTAAATCGCCAATTATATATTTTCTCGCTAATTAAAAAAATCAAAAGTTGGAATTAACTTAATAATTATTAATATCGAAAAATCTAAGATTTTGAAGGGTTGATCCAAATTTAATATTTACGAAGCATGCCGATTGGCTACAACGCTGTTCACAGCAGGGAAGGGCATCCGAGCAGATTTTGTTGATCAGATCGGACCCGAGCTGGAAAAAAATGTGATCGGATCGGAAGCCCGATTTGAAATTTGCTGATCGGATCGGTGATTGTACCTAATCGGATCGGACTAGCTCGGATTTTAACATTGTTTGAAAAAATGCGTACATACTGAAACAAAGTGTGAATTGTCGTAGCTGGAAGGCTTAACGGGCCGTATTAGTTCTTAAAAAGAGCTGAGAAGAGCTTCATGTTAAATATTTAAATTTTAAAGAAAATTTCTTATACAAATTTGTCAAATTTTTTCAAAAATTTGTCATATTTTTGAAAAATTGTCATATTTGAGGAAAAATTGTGTACAATTTTTAAAAATTGTCAATTCTTAAATAAATTTGTCAATATTCAATAAAACTGTAAAACTTACAAAATACCAAATATTCAAGAAAATTCGAAATGTTTAAAAAAATTTAACATTTGCAAAATCGAATTTGAAAGTTTTTATTCCAAATTTTGAAGAAGGTTTTAAAATTTTTTAGAAAAATTCAAATTTGAAATGACATTTCAAATTTGTTTTTTCAATGTTACAATTTTTGTGAATTGAGAAAGTTCTATTAAAATTTAGAATATCTCTTCAAAATTCGACTATCGTCGTAAAAATTTAACAATTTTCTTGAAAGTTTGATAAAGTTTATTCAAATTAGAAATTTTTACATTGAATTTGAAAATTTTCAATTTAACTTAAAATTTTCCTTGAAATTTTATAAACCATTCAGAAATTTAAAGCCTTTTGATATCTGTAACGGAGAAATTTTAAGAATAATTTTTTCAAAAATGAATTTAAAGCGAAGTTTTATAAATTTGAAAAATACAGGGTGTAAGGTTTTACCTTCTTTTTCCAAACTGGTTACACTTGATTTTCGCCGTTTTGATTGGTTGTCAGAAGAGTTTCTCAGATTCAACCAATCAAAACGGCGGAAATCAAGGTAAACCCAGTTGGAAAAAAGAAGGGAAAAACCTTACACCCTGTAGAATTCAAATCATGTTCTTTGATTAACAGAAATAATTGCAAACTTTTAAGAAAATGGGAAAAATTTTGAAAAGGTTTTTAAATTTTTCAAAATTAAGTTTTTATTATTTATAAAATTTCGTGAATTAATTTTTAAATTACTAGAGAACATTTTAATTTCCGAATAAATGGTTTAAATTAAGAGTTTTCAAATAGAAAAATCAACTGTTAAATTTAAAAAATAAATTGTAATTCTCAAATTTCTTGAAAAATTAAAAAAATCAAATTCTAGTTAAATTTTGAAGAAAACCGTCCAATTTGAAAAAAGTTACTATTTTAAACATAAATTTCAAACTTTCAGAAATTTTCAGATTTTCTAGAAAAATTTTCGAATTTTTTAAAAACCATCAAATTTTAAAAAATGTTTTCAAATTCTGAAAAAAAAATTTCTAAACAAAATTTTAAATTCCAAGATGATGTTTTTAATTTTTTGAGAAAATTGTCAATTTATTGAGAATTGTCAATTACGTTTTATTTTCTAAGAAAATTGTCAAATTTAAAAAAAAAATTTTTAATTTATAAAAAAACTTCTAAATTTTTTCGATAAATTTCAAAAGTTTTCAGAAATTTTATTTAATATTCAAAAAAAAATTTCAAATTTGAAAACAAAATTCGAATTTTTGAATTTAAAAAACATTGTCAAATTCTTACAATTCAACTTTTTTTTAAATATATTTTTTTTTGATTTTATCAAAATTTTATATCAGATGTCGTTTAAATTTCGGTTTTAATTAAGTTTGAAAAAATAAAATGAAATTAAATCAATTTACAATAGGGTCCGGCGGATACGTGAAAGTTTTGTCCCTCAAAACCTTCACCTATTAGCCGGATTTCACCTATCTGCCGGATTTTACCTATCCGCCGGACGACTGGGAAGATACGCTCTGATTGGTCAATAAAAACAAGGTCTAGAATTTATAATTTGGTTAAAGTGTAGTCAGAGTGAGAATTAAGACTGATTTTTTGCTCCATTTTTAATCACAAATGCAAAAGTGACGGTTTTGAAAACCTCAGAAACTACTTTTCGGATTATTGACTCACGCAGTAATTTAAATTGAGCTTCTATAATGCATTTATTTGATTTTATTCGGCCGAATATATTAAATAAAATTTCTTTAAAAAATGAATTCAAAGAAAACTAAAATTACCACTCAAAAAAACTATCACTTATCGCTTATAGAGAAATTAAAAGTGCTTGAAATACGCCAGAAAAATCCCAAAGCTACTGGGGCCGTTATTTTGAAATTATTTTATGAAGAAACTGAGCGAAGTATAATAGCATCTAAGGAAAGGTAATAGCGCCGAACTAATTAAATTCAGGGCAATTTTTTAGGACTTATTATGGAGCAGATAAATTGTATTTTTTATAGTAAAAATTTTCGGCGTTCCTACCGTATTTTGAGGACTTACTCAGAAAAAAACAGAAACTCAAGTTCGTAGAGAAATTGATATCCAATTTATGAAAGATTTGAAAAAATAATTGGATGATTTATATATCAGAGCTGAAATTACTCATGAAGTGTCCCAGATTGTAATTTCAGAGTTAAAAAACAATGAAAAATACCTAAAAGGTAATTGTATTGGTAAACAGTATTGGGGTGGATGTTCTAATAAACGTTGTTTATGATGAAATTTGGCATTTCTTAGTATTCAAAGTTTTGACCCTAGGGGAAATCAACTTACAGGTCCTGTGAGACTCTGGAGACGAATTTCAATACAATTCCAAAATTTGTGCTGAAGAAAATTACGGAGATCACGTTGAATCAATAATTGAAGTTTTTGTATGTCACATAAGTCCGGAAACGTGACAAAAAGATTCGGGTTTTTTCTTTCGAAATTGAAATTTGATCCAAAATTGAAATGTTTTGATAATTTTTTGCTGTTTCGGGGGTTTTCGTCGTGCTTAAGAATATGGTCAAAAAAAAATTCAATTTGACAAAATGTTTTTCGAAGAGCTCTTATCGTTATCAAAATCTACCCGTAAGACTTAAATTTTTGACTCTTTAGCACCACCTGGCAACGTTTTGGGATAATTTCAATATCATTTTTATATTCCATGGGCCCAATTTATTCTAGATTCTGGTCTTAAACAAAAATTGTTAGTCATTATAAAATTCTAAAAATTAAATTATGATAAAAATGAAAAAAAACCGTAATTTAATCAAAAATTCATGAAATATGAGAAAATTTTACCGTTATTTCAAATTTTGATCGTTTTTCATTCTAATACGTCGTATAAGGACAGTTGATCAATTATTTCCTCATAATTTATCTAATCGGTCATATTTCATTATTTTGCTCTTTACCGCCCCCTTCAATAATTTTTGAAAGAAAGTGGTCATCAGATCTCAAGATTATTTTGTTTGAAATACACAATAACAATTTCAAATGAATTCAAGGTCAGTTATCATTGTCAATGTACTTATGAAACTTCAGCTATTTTTGTCGAAAATTTGCCTTTTGTGCCCTTATATTCAAAATTTAGACATGACCCAATCGTTTTAATAAATTTTTTAGTTTCAAAGGCGCTAAATAATAATTCCCGTTTTATGTGAAATTTTCAGAGATGTCCATCATGTAATACCATCATGGTAATACCATCATGGTAATACCATCATGGTAATATCATCATGGTAATACCATCATGGTAATACCATCATGGTAATACCATCATGGTATATCTCTTAAACAAAAAATATTGATAAAAAACTGTTATTTTATAAGGACAAGTAGACAAAAGACCCCCCATAACTTTTTTTAGGGTCTATCAAAACTATTTTTGAGCATGAAACCATCAGAAGCCGTGCTCAAAATTTTCAAAAAAATCTGGATTGAAGAAATTTAAAGTTTTTAAAATTTGAAGGACAATACTTTTCCGAGAATGTATAGTTTCGCCTTAGGGGACAACCGCGGTCAGCCTAAACGCGTTAATGTTTGAGGATCACAATTTGTGATTCACAAAGCAGGTTTAAAGTTGACTAGATCCATTCAAACTGCTGAAAGTCAAAATATTTAATTCCTTCTCCCTTTTTTGCAAAAATGACTCATTTTATTTATTTTTGGTTTAGTACTTTCGTGTACTCATTTTATTTATTTATTAAGAAACAAAAAACACATTTTATTTTATAAATACGATTTTATTCAATTAAATAAGTTTGAGCATATTTGTTGATTCGACATAATAAGTTATGTCACATAATGAGATAATAATTGGCCCAACTGATAACATCATGTATTTTTAGAATCCAGCACATCGCCTAGAATCAAATTAAGTTGTAGTGCCCCCGCTTTTGTCGATTACGATTTAAAACGCGTTATAAGCTATAACTTATGAAATAAACGTCGTCTTAAATTTTCTCTAAAAAAAATAATATTATTTATCAAAATTACGATACAAAACTATAATTCATTTATGCACTCTCATATTTTTTTATTTATCAAGTTTTTATCATTTTTTTTCATAAAACACGAAATTCAAAAAGACTTAATATAAAAAGAACAATACGAATTTATTTTTACAATACTAATTATTTAATCGGAAAAGTTCGCCAATCAGCGCGAACCCACGCTTTGACGTATAAGAGCTTTTTCCTGTCTCTTTATTTAAAATTACATTCACTTTAGTCTTGTATATGCAAAATTAGAAATATTTCGAAAAACTGAAATTTCAATTTTCACCACTATAAAAAGTTTCAAAAAAATTTCTCTACCTAAAAAAGTACTACGATGATAATTTACCCAGCCAGTTAGTATGCATATTCTCGGGCCAAATTTGGCTCAAAAAAATTCCCAAAGAATTGTATCTAAGTATAACTTATAATGATATAATCCTTAGCATATTATTTGTCATTGTAACTCAACTGGTGAATTTTTTGTGCAAACTTTAAAAAATAATTGCGCATACTCAATTTGTTTTTGCAAAGTCAATGGCGTGACGTCATCGAGCATGAATTTTTACTACGAAAAATCTGCATCACAATTTTAAAAAACAGTGAATGAATCAATTTTTTCTATTTTCAAGACCTAATAATTTTTTCATCTGTGCCTACCTTTTGGATCGAACCATGAATTTGAATGTTTTTAATTTGAAAAATAGGTATAGTACGTGGAAATGGACCCTTTTAATTAAACGAAAACGCTTTTTGGTCGTGATATTGGTGTAGTGCTGGTCCAGTATATGTGTTCAATCATGTATAACGACATTGGGGGGTTCTCTTGGTGGAGTGTTGGCGGAAGTTTTCGGGTGATGTCATCACTAAAAATGGGTTTTATGTTGCGCCCTTGAGTGGGCTCTGGAGATGAGTAGCCATTTTCTAGGCTGGGTTTTTGGGGAGCTTGAGAGCATTATTTCATTCAAGCGCAAAATCGCCACCAAGAGCACACTTTTGATATTGCCCCAGGCGCCCACCAAACCGGTTCATCACACAATCGCCACCACCATATAAGAAAATTGCTCCACCATTTCATTTAGTTCGATCAGAGGTGAAACGAACGATACGGTAATTTCACATCTAATATTTTTTGCCACTATTTTACTAGAGATTTATACATTTGAGAAACATTGAGATTTATATTTATTTTTTTAGTTTACTCTACCAACGTTAAAAAACACAAATCACACACAAAATGAAATTAATCGGAACACTCGCAGGTCTCGCCGCCGCCCAATATGGCCCAAACCCAATTTACCAAGGAGCCCCAATGGCCCCAGCCGCCCCAGCTATGGACATGAACGCCATGCTCCCACTTCTCCTTATGGGAGGTGACTCCAATATCGACCCATTAATGCTCATGATGATGATGGGCGGTATGGGCGGTGCCGGCGGTGCTGGAGGTATGGGCGGTATGATGGGCAACCCCCTTATGATGATGATGCTTATGGGAGATAGTGGTTCATCTGGATCATCCATGATGGACGATCCATTAATGTTAATGATGATGATGGGAGGTATGGGCGGTGCCGGAGGTGCTGGAGATATGTCCGCCATGCTCCCACTCCTCCTCATGGGTGGAGATACTTACACTATCAAAACCACTCTCCAAGTATCCGAGTGGACCGACGCATGTAATAACGTCGCCGACCTCGCCGCCAAGACCGCGTGTACCAACGCCGTCTTAGCTTACAACACTGCCGCTGCTGCCTGTACCGCTGCTACCGACCAAACCCTTTGCTTGGCCGATCTCGAAGTTCAGGAAACAGCCATCTACACCCTTACCGGAACCACTGCTCCAAGCTCTGGTATGGACCCACTCATGATGATGATGATGATGGGAGGCATGGGCGGAGGTGCCGGAGGTATGGGAGGCATGAACTCTATGCTCCCACTCTTGTTAATGGACGGAGGTCTCGGAGGCTCGGGCGGCGGTATGGACCCACTCATGATGATGATGATGATGGGCGGTATGGGAGGTATGGGCGGACAAGCCACTATCGACCCAGCCACCGGACTACCTGTATCAGGAGGTATGGACCCATTGATGATGATGCTCATGATGGAGTAAGTTCAACTATTATGCGAATGATGTAAATGAGTTTTTTTGTCGAATAGGCTTTAATTTTCATTGAAGTTTTTTCACTCGGAATAACCAATCCGAATAATGCAAAAAATTTTCGCCACTTCTTCGACCTGTTCTCGTCCTTTTTCTCTGTTGTTAAAAGTCGTATTGTTACAATTTCTTCGTCTCAAAATGTTTTATATATATTATTATTCTTAATATCGAAGAAAAAATCTACCCCAACGTGGCCACCTTGAAAACATTAACTGTAAAAATGGTCGGAATCTGTTTTTGGTTGGATGAAAAAAGATACAAGAAATTCGTTTTTTGCACACTAGCGGACGATTGCGGCATTACAATTCGTCTTGCGCCTAACCTTGAACGACAAAAATTTCGATCTTGCAATCTCTGGATTTTGGTGGCCACTGTTGGCGTTAAAAACCTAAAATACCACGATTTCATGATGAATTCGTTGTTTCACCTCATACCAAAACTCGTTTCAACGCTGGAGTCGTGCGGCGTCCGCATCTTTAGAAATCTGCCCAGAAATAAGCTCTAGGTCGGCTTTTTAAAGGTGCCTGGGCGTTAATTGACTTTTAAAAACCACTGTCGTAGAATGTGTAAAAGACAAACTAAAACAGCAAAAACACTATTTCCACTTAAATCACTGCTACTAAAAATCACATTTGGTCAATAAATACACATTTTATTCACCACCTCAAATATCAAAATGTGCATGTCCCAGATCGCTTCTCTGCCAGTCCGTTTAGATGACGCGATCCGGAGTCAATAAAAATAATAAAAAAATAACAAATGCGAAATCAATGACTTTTTATTTGAATGGAAAATCCGATCTTCAGGATTATTTTTAAATTGAAATTTTAGCAAAAAAACATTCCAAGTGTGAAATTTAGAATACTACGCGATGTCAATCTACAATGTATATTTTCAAAAATTGCGCCGATTTGACTGACAAAAAATTGTGAAAAAATGACGCAATGCGTGAGACACATTTGACTAGAATATTTGAAACTACAGGGAGAGGGCCAATATCGCCGAAAGTTTTTTTCCAAAAAAATCGGCGATATTGGACACTTTCGGCAATATTGGCACTTTCGGCGATATGGGGACAGAAATAAGAAATTTTGTTCAAAACTAAAAAATTCGTGGGTATTCGAGATGACGTATTTTGACAAGGTTTTCAATTTTATAAGGAATTTCAATATGTCCCAAATTGGGACATTCTACACATTTTCGTATTTTTCTTGATTGGGACTCCCAATCAAGAAAAACACGAAAATGTGTAGAATTATGCATAATCACCAAACGCAATAAAATGCAAATTCAAAAAAATAGATTTGGGAAATTTAATCTGGAAATATGATGTCATTTTTGATGGACTTAATTTGAGTACTTAAGGACTTAAGGTACTTAAGTTGTGAAAAAACTCTTTTTCCAACGCAATTTCCGCGATATCCTTTTACCAACGGAACTCCATCTCAAAAACGTTCACTATCTCTATAGCGCGTGTTAGAATCCCACTGATGTTGTCTTAGTGATTGTCTTGAGTATGATTATAGGCAAGGCTGCCTGATATCGAGACCGCTAAATTTGATCGATGTGTAATCACTCAAGCAATCACTAAGGTAGTTTTTTTTAAAGGAGGTCACCATTTTCATGACTATCACGGGAAAACCATAGCTGATATCGAGAAATAGTTTTTTGCATTCAACTGCCGACTAAAAAAACTCAATGTAGAAATTTTATTAAGTTGATTTGACAACCGGTTCACCGGATATAAACCTGGAAATAATTTTTTGGTAGGTTCGAAATCTCGGTGGGCCAGACATTTTGTTTCTTAAAATCATGCCGAAATTGAATTTCTGCTTTTTGTTCTTATATCACAATATCTACACATTAACCCCCTCACACCCAAACCATTCGGGGACGCGAGATTTTTTAATCCTTTAAAACGGAGACATGAATAATAATTCAACAGACTTTTATTCAAATGGTCGTATAGAGCTCGTAATTCTTTTTTCCAGTAATGGTTTTAAAAATTTGATACGACTAGTAGTTCAAAGATATTTTTCCTACTTTTTTAGGATTTTCGCCTGATTTTTGTAAAAAATTCTAGCGTAAATACGACACATAAAATCAAAATTCTGAGGAGACTCAGATTAGGAAATTATTTAAGGCTGCTGCCTGGTACTATTATTTTTTTTCTCTGGTCTTTATGAGTTTTATTTTTCCTGAAGTGATTTCTCCTATTAACTCGAAAACAAAAAAACACATAATTGGGCGCGAATAATTATTTTTTGAATTGAATCGTTTGATTTCTAGTTAGAATTCGATGCAAAGCGACAAAGAGCACAGTGAAGATATCATGCCGAGTAATCAAGCTTCCAGCGACCCCAATACAAGTTTGTCCTTTACTTTGTTTGCACAGGAAAAAAGGAGTGATCATGTTCTAGACTAATGGAAGGAGATATTAAATCAGAAAACAGATTCAGACGGCCACGGTTTGAGTTATTTATATAACAATTTGCGTATTACTATGGAGAAATCGTTTTTGAAAAATAAGTTCAATTTATGGCGTATATTGATCAAAGATAATTAAATTTTGGAACTTTTTTTATTATTCTCCAATTCACCGTGATGAGCCGTTCAAAGTTCAAGTAAAAAACATTTATATGCAATTTGTTTCTGATTTTTGTGCGGCATTTGGCTCGAAGGGATACGAAAATTTGTTTTCAGACTATTCAGATAAGCTATTTCCAAATTTAAGATCAGATTTGAATAGCCAGTGTTCTACTTATCTTTTGTAATTCAATGTGATTTTGAAAAATGGATGGTTTTCCGATGAATTACCTGAAACTAAACCTCTATTTTCTCTGCATTTATCGAGCAAACAGAATAAAATTTGAAAAATAATTGGCCTCCAATTTAAATCTATCTTGATCTCGGGCAACGAAATAATAGATATTCTATTCCATTTATTATCTCCGCAATAAACGCGCTCAAAGTGGCGTCCCGAATGGCGTTTGGTGTGAGGGGAATTTCAATGGTTTGGTGTGAGGGGTTAACTGCTTGAACTACATTTTGATGAATTACCGGAAGAAAAAAACGAGATTCGAGTTTTTTTCTCAAAATTATATGAAAATGCCTATAAATAGATCTTCGGTTACCGGTGAACCGGTTGTCCGATAAAAAAAGAAAATTTTCTCCATTGAGCTTTTTAAGTTGGCAGTTGAATGCAGATATTGGGAGCGCCAAAGTTAATTGGTGCGTAATCACTAAGGCAATCACTAACACAATCACTTAGACAACATCAGTGGGATTTGACCACGCGCTTTAGAGATAACCCTCATTTTTAAGATCCACTTAGGTTGGAAAAAGGATATTCTCCACTTCTTGAAGATAGAATAAAAATCCGAACTGTCTTAATGACTATTTTTGATTAATTTTAATAAATTATCAACAAGGACTTATATTTATAAAGGTGACTTTTCATTTTTGTCAGCTTTTGGACGGCCAAGTGATAAGGATCAATGATAACCATAAATCATGTTCCATAATTTTACTAAATATTTTTTGGCTCGGAGACTCCGACTGTACGGTACTCAAGTAATTATTCAGAATTTCACTTTCGTTCTAGAATAGATTTTTAGTCTTGAAAAAATTTTTTGCTGATTTTATAAATAAATCGAGGTCAAAATACAAAATAAATCGATATGGGCGAATATACTGAAGCACCAAAAAAGAGCATTTTTAAGAAATTTTTTGCGAGTTCATCATTTTATGAAGAAGTTTGTGAGAAGATCAGCGAGAATAAACATTGGCCATTTGAAGATTACGGACCATTTTTTGCTAGGGTTAGAAAAACAATTGTAAAATTAATTTCTTATACAAATTTGAATATCCCTTTAGGAAGAAGGTTGTTATTTTAAAGTTTGGTCTAGTACATTATGTACGTTTAGTAGTACGAATGTACTAGATCAAACTAAAAAATAACAACCTTCTTCCTAAAGGGATATTAAGGGGGTAGCATAAGTCCGGCAGATTGGTACATTGTTTCAGAGCAATATATGAAAAAAAATGTGGAAATTCATTTTTTGAAACGACCTGAAAAGACAAAAATAATAGAAAAAAGAAGTTTAAGGTTCAAATCGCCCATAGAGTTTGCGATTAATTTTTGAAAATTGAAAAAAAAAANTTTCGATGAGCCGTTCGAAATATATTTTATCCTACTTTTTTTTTGGATTTCTCTGAAATTTTTCTTTATCAGCTTTATCTCATAATTAATTTGTAAAAAAACAAGCTTTTAAATACTCAGTTTTTAGGAATTCGTCTTGACCAGCTTTAAAAAATATAATGTTTCTACTAAATGTAGAACTTTTTTTATTTCTTTTTTTTTGAAAACAGAAAAATTGCTCATCAATAAGAAAGCGGAGCGGAAATATAGGAAGCAGACATATTGTTTACAATTAATTTCACCATTTCAGAGGTGAGAATTATCGTTTTATAGACGAACCCGATAAGGTATTTTGAATCGGAGATCAGATCAAGAAAGCTCAGGTTTTACTTTTTTTTTTTTATTTGCATATAATTACAAAAATCTTATAGTTATTACTAGAGAACAGTGTAAGTCAACTCCGTTATTCCACAGCCTTAATTAAGTACTCAAAGTGTTAATTATCTAAATTTAATAATCCATAAAGTTAAGTCTATCCTTTATCACAATGACTGAAAAATAATTTAAACGAAAGCACTTATATTTTTAGGATGATAGAGTTTCAAAGTCGAGCCATAAAAGTGGCTCTCATGCCTCAGAGGGATAGCAATACTCAAATGAGTAAGGCGGTTAAGACGGTATTAATAAACAGCCATTTTCGGGTGTTATGCGCTAAAAAGTAGGTTAAAATTCTGCACATTAAAAAATTTCTTTGATATCAAATTTTTTCAAAAATTCAAAAAAAATTTCAAAAATTGTTCAAAAATGGCAAAAAGTAGAGAAAAACAACTTTTTTTGAGATAAAAATTGACCTTCAATTGCGTTTTGATATTAAAAAATGTTCTGACTATCAAAATAATGACGCCTATTACACCCGACATTA
Organism: Oikopleura vanhoeffeni; assembly: GCA_004367855.1. Taxonomy (NCBI): domain Eukaryota; kingdom Metazoa; phylum Chordata; class Appendicularia; order Copelata; family Oikopleuridae; genus Oikopleura; species Oikopleura vanhoeffeni. The sequence continues at coordinate 107,740 of SCLH01001012.1, read as the reverse complement.
TATTGGAAATTTTTTGCAAGCATAAAATTTTTAAAAATTGAATGAATGGATTGAATTGAATGAATGGCACTTACCGGTTGTACAGCCAAGTGTTAAAAATTTCATCGATAGTTTAGAAATGATAATCGCGCGACCAACCCATTAGTTGAAATACAGAGTTTTAATAGATACCAGAAAACTCAATAAGTGATTTTGCCTGGTTTTTTATGAAGAATTCAAAAAACCACTAATAAAAATTTTGGTCTTGATTTGCGGGAAATTTTCATAATATTTCTAAAAAAGTCGATAAAAAATAAAAATTTTATGATTTTTCAAACAGCGGTCAGAAAATATGTAGGTATCTATGTATGAAAAAACTTAAAGTAGCTATTTTTTTGGTTTGAACCCACATATTTGGATAAAAAAACAGAAAACATTTTGAACGTAAAATGCGGAACATTTTTCACAATGCTTTGATTTTTTTCAAATTTTTACGATTTCAAAGATGAAAACTCGAGCTCAAAATTTTCCAAAAAATCAAAGCATTATGAAAATTTTCCGCATTTTTTGTCTAAAATTTTTTCTGATTTTTTTGAAGTCTGTGAATAAAATCAAAAAAATAGCCACTTTAACTTTTTTTATGCATGTCTACATATTTTCTGACTGCTGTTCGAAAAATCATAATATGTTTATTTGTCATTTTTTGTCGATTTTTTTAGAAAAATTATAAAATTTTCCGCAAATCAAGTCCAAAATTTTGAATTTGTGGTTTTTAGAATTCCAAATAAAAAATCAGGTAGAATCACTTATTTAATTTTTTTGTATCTATTAAATCTCCATATGTCAACTAATGAGTTGGTCGCGCGATTATCAATTCTAAACTATCGATGAAATTTTTAAAACTTGGCTGTACACGCCATTTGGCACTAAATTTTTAAAATTTTATGCCAGCAAAAAATTCCCAATAAAATTGAGGGTGTAATAAGCGCCATTTCTTTAGATAGTAAAAACATTTTTTTTAATATCAAAACGCAATTGAAGGTCAATTTTTATGTCAAAAAAAGTTGTTTTCTCTACTTTTGGCCATTTTTGACCATTTTTCATGAAAAAAAAACTTTGATATAGAGAAAAATTTTTAATGTGCAAAATTAAAACCGGACTTTTTAGCGCATTACACCCGACAATGTCTGAAGTTTATTAATATCGTATTCAGAAAAAATTCTATGGTCGGATTAAGTTGGAAATGGGTGTACAGTGAAAAGTGTTTTTTTATATTTTCCCAGATAATTAGTTATGTTAAGAAATTCAAAATATAAACGTATGCAAGAATATATATAGAACACTTTAATTAATGAAAAAAAATCACATTTTTTCTTCTTTCATATATCGCTCTGAAAAATGTACCAATCTTCCGGATCGATGCCACCCCCTTAAGGGAATGGTTGTCGCTGATTAAGCTGTTATTTGAAGTTTTTATAAATGGTTTCTTGATGAACTGATAGAGGTGGTATCATAAAAACTTTCTGAACGTGAAGAACAAGTGTCGCAAATAATTTCAACACTCATTGTAATATGATACAATTCAACCTACGCCCACGCCTAACCCTTTAATAAGCCTTCCAAAAAAATACTAAAAAGCTCACTCCTCCTACAATTTACATGATTTTTTCTAACTTTTTAAGTAAAGTTTCCAAAAAGAATATCCAACAATAATCTAAAGTCCTTTTTTCGAAATTTTGCTTTGACAGACAATTTTTTAATTCCGACCAATTTTCGTTGAAATTTAGTTTTTCGGTCTTTTAGCATTTTTGTTCGTCAAAAGCAAAATTTTGAAAAAAAGCTCTGGATTATTGTTGATATTGGTTTTCCGGAACTTGACTCGAAAAATTAACAAAAATTGAATGAAAATTGTAGGGGAGTAGCTTTTTGTGTTTCAAATATGAAACAAATAGTAACCTTCATTGCCTCCAGAAACAAAGTCTGATCGAAATTTTGAAAAAAAACGCTCTAGATTTTGTTAAACTAGTTTTGAGCTTCATATAAAGTATAAACCAAAAATGTATGTTGAAAAGTGGCGGAGGAGTAGGCTTTGAAAAAGCCTCTAAATCTCGATTTCAGATTTTGTTTTTAAAAGTTTTTAAAGTTTTTGTCCGACAAAAGCTAATTTCGAAAAAAACGCTTTAGATTATTCTTTGTATTAATGATCTGGAGCCTTGACACAAAAAATGAAAAAAAGGATGATGAAAACTGACAGAGGAGAAGCTAATCAGTGTTTTTGGTAAAGGTTTACTATACGTTCATGTGAGTGCGTAGGTTGGATAGTATCAGATACTGAATTCTGAAAATGATTGCCGAAGAGTTGTTCTTTACGTTAAAAAAAGTTTTTGGAATTCTAGCTTTACTAGTTTAGCCAGAAACCGCATCTAAAACAGAAAAATCAGCGACAACCACTCCCTTAAAGCGATATACAATTGTTTTTTCCTTTGTTACTGCTAGACCGTATTTTTGGGCGGTACCGACATAACCGTGTCAGATCTCAAAAATGTTTCACTTTGATAATCATCTACACTTTTTTCTTGGACACAAGTTGTGGTACACAACTCCCTTAATGATGCATAACTGAAGTTGTGTTGCCTTCTGCAAAAATTAATATTTACGCTTGAAGTGTTGTTTCAATGTCAATGACATTATGTCATAGGAATTGTTATGACGTTTTTCATTGTTAAACAAATCATTTAATTTATTTTTGTCGTCATATTGCCGAAAGTGCCATTATCGCCGAAAGTGCCCAATATCGCGGTATTTTTTAAAAATAAAACTTTCGGCGATATGCCCCCTGTATTATGAATTTTATAAAATAATATCAAATAATTTTTCATTAATTTAACCCACAATTACTAGTTTAAGATCTTTTTAAGTTTATGAACCCGAAATTTAAGAGCTTGAATTTATGAATCCGAAATTTTACAGTAGCTGTATTTCATTCGTTTCTTCCTTGATACTTTTTGTAATAGCTTTATGGATGAAATTGAATCAAAATGATGATACAAACCGTGATGTGACAAACGATTTATACTTTATACCATTCTTACTGATACCGCTGCGGATTTACCATGCTATGCTAGATATGATTAAATACAGGAATTTGGTTTTCGAAAATATGATTTCATTTTTTAATGAATAATTCAAGCTAAAAAGACAAATTGTATAGACAAATACGCGTTGTTTTAGAGTTCTTTGGCGACCAAATGTATACAGTAGGTGTTGGCAATGCCCAACAGTTAGGGCAACATTTTTGGTAAAAATCTCGTGTGTTACCCATTCCCAACACCTACTGTATTTGAGGTACACATAGAAAATATTGATAATTCAGCTGTATCAATAGTCAACGTTTTGACTGTCAAACGCTTGGCTAGATCGGTACATCAACTAACCATTTATGGAACCCCCTATTGACCAATGAGAGCACCGGATTTCACCTTTTGACCAATAAGAGCTTCGAAAAGTGGGCTTCCATTAATGGTTAGTTGGTGTATTGAAGTTTTTTAAAATGTGGCTAGGTGCGCTCCAGAGCTCGTTTTGAAAAAATACCAAATTTGAATTTTGGATTTCCCAAGGTCGTAGGTAGTACGTTTTGAATTATCTACGGGCGTTGTAGTAACTACAATGTAGTTATATTTTCAATTGAAAAATGTATAAATTATTCAAAAAAGTGCATATTTTATGACTAAATGAATGATGCAATGCATCAGATGCATTTCCTGTCTGATAGGCAATTGCTGAATGTCACCAAAATTCTCAAAATTATAAATGAGGGGGGACTTTTGGGTTCCGTTTCGATATTCCGCTAGCCAAATAATACTTCTCTATAATATTATTTGTTCCACTTGCATTTCAAAAAATTAAACTCAAATCGCTATTAATGTCGTTTTTTTAAATCAAATCACAGCAGGGTCCGTCAGACTTTTCACCTATCCGCCGGACATTGCTGTAGTTCAAAATTAAAAAAAATATATTGTCAACTCAAATAGCTAAGAAGACATTTATTAACCTCTTAAAGACAAGAGCGCCAATTATGTATTCGAAAATATGAATCTTGGTATGAATTCAAAATTGGAGAGGATGTTTCTCATGAGGGCGATTTGAGCGATCTTTATATTAGGCTTGAAGCACTTCAATGCACCAATAATAAAACTTATTACAGATTAATTCTAAATGGATACATGGTAAAAAACTATTAATGTAAAATATTTGAATTTTTACAAATTTAACAGATCGGTCAATAATTATTCGCGCAACTTTTTGTTAATAAAAGTGATATTTCAGGTTGAAAAATACATATTGACATCGTTAACTGAACGAAAAGATGCATTGGATCGAATTGGTCGAATGATATCAAGACGAATAAATCTCAATTATTTTGGAAACGGTTTGATTTTGCAGCTAAAAAATTACCATTTTCAGGTGGCAAAATAAGGTTTTTGTTGTCTTCGATTTTTTTCTGTTCTTTAACGTGGATGTAAATGAAAAAAATCATTTTTGAAAATTTTATGACTCACACCGGAATCTCAAATTATAGCAGCTTTTACATTTTCAAGGTTTGATAATATAAATCTGAGGAATGAAATCGAATTTTCTTCTAATGAAATTCAAGAGATTTTTTGAAAAATCCCTTAAAAACCTCCAAAATGATTTGAAATTAAAAAATCAGCGAATGTATGCGAGCGATGTCGGATCCAAATGCAAAAATAAAATATTGAGGTTTGTATTACGGTTTCGCCAAAACCGAACAGCTGAAATTGTACGACCTAAATTATAAATACCTTATGGTTTTTACAAGAATGACAATTTAACCTAAAAATTGATTGTTCTGATGTTTCCAATAAAAATGTTATTCGTCATGTTGAAGCTGGCGTAACAAAGAAGGTGTACGAAGAACCCAAAAGAACTTACAATAAACGACCAAGTATGATGGTTGAAGCTTTAGAATTTTTCTGATTCTATGTAAAATTAAAAAAACTGCAATAAATTTTTTTATTCAAACCGATAGTTTTAATTCTATTTTGTGCTTATTCTCATTTCAAATCAACTCGAGTATTTTTTTTACCTTTAGCAGAGTGGCGGAGGCATCAAAGCAATTTTAGTGGCTGGTTACAAAAAACTCAGGTTATAAAAAGCTGAATTTTTCATTAAAAACAAAATAATTTTCGGCAAAAAACTGGAAACATAGCAATAATTTCAACAATTTGCCGAACGGCAATGATCTAAGAATCCCATGTTTATTTATACTGTATGTGAGTTTTAAAAAGACTCATTTTCCTTCCCCAGCACATTGCTGGAAGCACCCACAATCCCCTTCCTTGCGTTTTGATAATAACATCTACGAAATAAACAAGGGATTCTTAGATCATAATGATTTGCCGTTCCGCAAATTGTTGCAATTATTGCTATGTTTATCAGAAATATCCCTTTAACACCTTTTGGGTGATTTGATAGATCTAGGCTGAAAAGAAGAGAAAGCGGCCTCATGACTCATGAGTCATGAGTGGCTAGAAGGGGTCTCAGGAGTGTTATGATTGGCGCCCCCAACCTACATCTTTCAAATCACCCAAAAGGTGTTAAAGGGATATAACAGGTTTATAAGATCAAAAAGCGGTATATCTAGATATTTTGAAATGTTTTTTAATCCTTAGGTCTGTCTGATTTTTTCTCACATTCATTATGAATTATAGCTATATGACCAGGTTTTCATTAATTTCAATAGTCCAGTTTAAAGATACAAAAAAAGTGTAATATGACCCTTTTTGGTGTCGAATTTTATTTTTGACAATTTCATCACATTTCTCTGTCAATTCTAGTCATACTGCCAGGTTTTCATTCGATTTTAATAATCAACCTAAAAGATAGCAAAAACGTTAATTTGACCCCGGTGGGGTTGAATTTCATTTTTGATAATTTTTTTGATCTTGATTTTTTGGAGCCGATCCCGAAGTTTTCAACAAAAATCCTTATGTTTTCGAGAAACCGATAATTTATGATAATTACCGGTAAAAACGCGAAATGAAAAACCGGCTCTGCAGTGTCACGAGTTTGGAAAGTTATATTATGACCCAAAATTTCAAAAAGATCGTATGTGCCACTTCCCAGCTATCTAACCGTTTTATATATATAAGGCATCTAAAAAATCAGTCTAAAGTCTTAAATGAATAAAATAGTTTTTTTCAAAATTTGAAATGTATCAATTTCGGCAAAAATCTAATTTTCAGAAAAGTTAATGTTTAAAAAATGGTGGTAGGAAGCTGGTTAGGAAACGCACTAGCACTTTAAACAATCAATAACATTCTTTTTATCAATATTTCACTTACTTCTTTTTCATCATTTTCCGGCAGACTTCGAGCGAGAATTCACATTTGACTGGAGAAAATCATTGGAAAATTGTATACAATATGTGACAGTAACCCAGGTTATAACAAAAAACAAACATAAAGATTTAAGGGGGGTGGTATGATACCACTGGTATCAATCTGGCAGTTATACATTTTTACATATATGAAAGGAAAAAAATTGAAGATAAATTTTAATCTTCAATAAAAGTGTTCATTCTTGCGAACGTTTATATTTTAATTTCTTAACATAACTAATTATCTGTGAAAATATGAAAACCACTAAAGAATTTTCTTTGAAGACGATATTAATAAACTTCAGACATGTTCGGGTGTACTGCGCTAAAAGTCCGTTTTTAATTCTGCACATTAAAAAATTTCCTAAATATCAAAGTTTTTTCCATGAAAAATGGTCAAAAATGGCCAAAAGTAGAGAAAACCAACTTTTTTTGAGATAAAAATTGACCTTCAATTACGTTTTGATATTTAAAAATGTCCTGACTATCACAAAAATGACGCCTTTTACACCCGACATCATATTGGAATTTTTTTGCAAGAATAAAATTTCTAAAAATTGAGTGCCAAATGGCACTTACCGGTTGTACAGCCAAGTGTTGTAAATTTCATCAATAGTTTAGAAATGATAATCGCGCGACTATCCATTAGTTGACATACGGAGATTTAATAGATCCAGAATATTTAATAAATGATTCTGCGGCAGAATTTCTGCCTGATTTTTTATTGAGAATTCGAAAAACCACTAATAAAAAATTTGGACATGATTTGCGGAAAAAACCCACTCACAAACCCCTTAACAATTCAATTTTGTTTTACTATTTCTTATAAATAATTTGTCAAATTTTTAATTGCTTGGAATATTTACAACATGTTTTTGATTCATAAAACCACATTAAAACCGTTAGTTGTTGACATCTTTTCATCTAAAAAAGTGAGCCTTTTTTGTGATTTTCTTGGAGTTATGAATAAAAATTGATGCTGAAAGTTAATTGTTTTTTTGCATTCAATGACAATACGAGAATTTTTTTTCATTTAAATAGCTATTTTATTATCGATTTGAGTAAGAATACATTAATCAACGATCGTTGTGGATCTGATTTAATTATTTTTACATCGTTCAAAGTTTTGTTCAGTTCCGAATAACAATTTTGAACTTTAGTTTTGTGCCATAGTATTAAGTACTAGAGCTCCTAGGCTAGAACTTCTAGTCTAGAAGTTAATCTACAAGCAAATATGTTTGAGCATTGTAGTTTGTACAGTATCTGTTTGTGTAAAGTGAAGAGTGGATTGCGTAACGTTTTTTCGAAACGTTTTTTCGAATATTTCGACCTATGAAAATATAATACAAAGTACAGATGAGGAAACCCTCAGAGGAATGCAATTGACTTTTGAGAAAAAGCAAGATTAAACAAAAAATGTGAATTGTTGAACTTGAAGTGAAGTTGAGTAGAAATGAGGAGGTTCATGTATAAACTGCTCTGCCATTAAGTTAGAAACAAATCAGCCCTGTATGAGGAGGCCATGTTTACACGTCAGGATCTTGAGATTCTTGAGAGGAAATAGTCGAGTCGGATAATGTGCTCATCGTACGATAAAATTCATTATCGATACTGCCTCGTTGAAGGGTGGGCAAAAGCGTAGGTGTGATATATCCTTCTAAAAAGTGTGGCTGAGTACCAAAATTTCCTGGCTCCATTATTTTCCAATCGCCGAAACTCAGGGTCTGGTCGACTGGGATGCTCTCGAAATATTTTTTGGTGAAGGGGTTTTTTTAGCCTTTTTAGAATTTCGTTGACGGTCATATTTGATTTCATTGTCATAAGCCATCGTGATGGCTTTTGGATAGAGTTTTCCTCCATTAACAATTTGACGCACAGCTTTTGATGTTTCTGATTCATACTTGTATTTTGGGGTTGGGGAGGCATTTTTGTTCTAAAAACATAATAATTTTACCTGGAAATACAATTTCCGATCAATTATTTTTGTTTAATTTTACCTCTCAGCCGCCCGTGAGGCGCTAAGCGCCTCATCGACTTTGAACGTTTTTTTCGACCCTTATACATAATGGGATCATCGTCGACCAAGTGAAGGCTTAATTTTTTGCGAACATTTTTTTGTGCGTTTTTTTTAAGGAATTACAGTACACTTTACAGTGTACTTAATTACAGTACTTTTTTTTGCAAAAAATCTCAAATCTGTCTAAAACATATATGAGGCTACTTTTCAGAAAATTCTAAGAATTTTTTTCTATTACGATATAGTGGAAAAACGATCACGTGACCCTGTAAATGAGAATTAAGATATTTTGAGAAATCTAGAAAATATGAAGATGGAACTTATTTGAACAAGCTTTCTATGTCTTATTCACTGCTGATCGTGATGACGTTATAATTTTCAAACGGTGAAATTTAGCTCAGTTCTCATAGAATACAAAAAAAAGTTTTTTTCTTGATTAGGTAACAATTTTTTTTGGTGCCCCCCCCCTCTGGAGAAAAAACCGTAGTAGTACCAAGAAACGGTTTTTTGCATCGCATTCCAGCGTTTACCGGTTTACCGTAATCAGCAAAAAATACCGGTAATTTGCGGTTTGAAGAGAACTCACATTATTTAAACCTACAAATATACTGTAGGGGAGTAAATTTTCACGAGAAAATTTTTGAAATTATTTTTTTTGACACCCGACACCACCTGGTGGAGTAAAGAGCACTTTTTGATTCTCGGCACTGGATTATCACGATACCTGCAATTATACTTATATGGGTAAATTTTCCACGAGAAATTTTTTTAGCATTATTTTTTTAGACACCCGACACCACTTGGTGAAGTAAAAAGCACTTTTTGAATCTTGGAACTGAAGCATCATAGAGACCTGAAATTACACTTTTGGGGGGAACTTTTCAAGAGAAAATTTTTGTCATATTTTAATTGACACCCGACACCACCTGGTAGGGTAGAGAGCATTTTTTGAATCTTAGAACTGGAGCATCGAAAAAATTTCGCCACCAGGTGGTGTCGGATGTGAAAATAAATGATGCCGAAATTTTTTTTCTTGAAAACTTACTTTCAGGTCTTTATGATGCTCCAGTTCCAAGATCCAAAAATGCTCTTTACCCCACCAGGTGGTGTCGGGTGTCAAAAACATAATGCCAACATTTTTTCGTGAAAAGTTACTCATATAAGTATAATTGCAGGTCTCTATGAAATCCAGTGCCGAGAATCAAAAAGTGCTTTTACTCCACCAGGTGGTGTCTGGTGTCATAAAATAATGCCAAAAAATTTCTCGTGAAAATTTACCCACATATGTATAATTGCAGGTCTCTGTGATGATCCAGTGCCAAGAATCAAAAAGTGCCCTTTATCCACCAGGTGGTGTCGGGTGTCAAAAAATTGCCAAAATTTTTTCGTAAAAATTTACCTCCCTACAGTATATTTGTAGGTTTAGTAATGTGTAGTTTTCTTCAAACCGCAAATTACCGTGACTCTAAAACGAAAAAAAATATTGAGGTTAAATTTTTTTTGGCTACACGATGCAAAAACGGTTCTTGGTACCTACTACGGTTTTTGCTCCAGAGGGGGCACCTAAAAAAAGTTACCTTAACGCTGCTTTTTTGAACTGCAATTGGATGCATTTATAATAAAAATAAAAAATTTTGATCCATCAGCAAGATAATTGTCTAATTAGATCATGAACGGCTTAATTGAATTGTCCTTAAATGAAAAACTATGATAATTACATTTAAACATGAGACGCTGCAGCGCCTCCTCATCTTTAACTGCGGTCGTACCCGAGTTACTTCACTTTTTTTGAATTATACAGAGGCCAAATTGTCCGAAAGTTTTTTGTAAAAATTTTGGGACTATTGAGCACTTTCGAACGATTAAATTAATCGCAAAAAATTATTTAGATGTGCAGGCGTCTGAACTATTATAAGTTATAATTTAATAACTCAGTCATAAATTATGACACAATTGTAAAATAACATTTATGGTTGGTCGATAAAAAAATTGAAAAGTGGAGGCGTATGAACTATTGTACGCCAAAGTAATATGATTGGTCGTAAAATTGTATTTAATTCTAGAATTAGAACGATTAGAGTCGAACGGATATTAATAATTTTCAAAATAAGTTATATAATTTTTATAAATTCGGATAGAAATTTTTTGAAACAACAGCACAATTACTTTTTTAATCCTTGGAGTTAAAAACACAAAAGTTCCGCATAGTAAGTTTTGGTCATTTTGGTCAATATTTCAAAAATTATGTTATATTGAGAAAAGACAAAACTTGAAAATATTTGAGCTAGAAAAATTTATAATCCTTTTTTTATAATCAATGGCAAACTCTGTTTAAAATAACATCAAGAAATTATTTCTATGCTCTACACACTTATGTCCAAAAACGCCAGGTAAAAGTCTTAACGTCTAACTATAAAGAATAATATTTTCGAAATAAAAACTCTTTAAAACGTCTGAAAAATCATCTGCCGAAATTTGTATTTTACATGCCAGGAATGAACATCTTTTGAAATATAAAACAGGTTGAACAAATTTGATAATTGTTGGAATTTCTCAAATATGCCATTTTGACAAAATAAAGTTTACTTTCTCGAAAAATCAAATTTGTTGTCTTTTGCAATTAAGGATTAAATATCAATTGAAATTCCTTCAAGTAAACTTACAATTCGCATTTTGGGCAGGTTGTTCCAATCTGAGTACACTCAAGCAATCATCGTCCTCGAAGGGGCTATAGTTCATGAATTCTTGAATAGTTTCCTTGGCGAAACATTCCATAAATTAAACAATGACCGCAATAATTATACTAAACAATCCATGCCCAGATTCAAGCTCCAGCACCAGCCAAATTGAGTGACCAATCGTGCGCCAGGTAGGTGAATTATCAGAGATGCACAATGGCGACAAATATTGCACACTATTTGCGCCAGGCCAGATAATAATAAAAACTGACCCCCGATCGCTATGGTCTTGGAAATGATGCAGCAGGCTACGGCCCAAAGAATTATTGACAGGATCTGAAAGGAGAGTGCCATTCGAAAAAACAGAACAAATTTCTTTGTGCGCTGAAGCGACACTCGGGATGAGAGGGATGTGAAGTGCGAGGCAACTTCGAGGATAGGCTCCTGAAATAATTTTCAATGCAAAATGAACAATAATATAAAATTTAGTATTGTCGTAATTTGTTTTATCAAATATTTTAAACTGATGATTTCAAACTAAAGTCAAATTGTTTGTTGCGCGCTACAATACTAATGGGGTGTTTTGATAATTTGCCTCAGCTCTTGTGTGGATAAATTTGCATCGCATTAGCGCGTGTCCAATTAGTGACGCGCATTGTAACCACACAACAACCAAAACCCCTCATCCCTATTGTATTATAATTCGCTCGGGTGGATTTTTTGACTCTAGATACCAGACTCGGCAAGCCAAAGACATGTGACTGACTTGGCTTGACTTACCCAAAAATTTCCAGTGGCTTGACTTGAGTTTTTTACTGGCTTTTCGTTTTTTAAAGACCAATTTTTTTTCGAAAATACTATGATTATTCTTAGATAGCAAAGAGACCCCAAATTCACGAAACTTATGTTTAAATTCTCAACACAAAATCTTTGACAAAAATTGGAATCAAGAAAATTGAATAATGTGATAAAAAATAGAAGAGAAAAATAGAAGGAAAAATTGAATAATGTGATAAAAGATTAAATTAAAGAACAAATAATTATGTTCAGAAAAAAATAATTTAACAATAATTGAAAATTTTGCTAAAACATTCAAAAATTGAAATTGATTAAATAATTGTAGATTTTCCTAAAATATTCAAAAAAAATGAAAATGATTACAAAAGTAAAAAAAAACTATTCAAATTGTCTATTTTAAAAGAAATTTTAATTTGAACAGAATTTCAATATTTTAATACAATTTTTCATTTTAATTTGTTTGAGCACAATTTTATATATTTGAATGAAATTTTTTTTCTGAATTTAATTTTATAGAAAATTTTTTATCAAATTCTGATTGATTTTTCTTATTCCTTTATTTTTTAACCAAAATTTCTCAAATGAGACTGAACGAAAAAGTATTGTTTTATTTCATTATGATTCTAATTTTCAAAGCCAAGTTAAGCCAGGAGTCTCTGGCATGACTTGACTCAAGCCAAGTCAAGCCCAAAGCCAAGGTGGTTTTTTTTAGGAGCTATTGAGGATGACGTCTTTCTCGATTTGTTTCTCGACATGCGGCATTAAATCTCTCTCCTGCCAATATATCGTTTCATGGGTTTTTAAATTGAGAAAGCCGTCATCTTCAATAGCTCCTAAAATAAACACCCAAGCCAGTGGATGCTGAGGCCTGCTAGATACAATACAGTCCATGAACGCTTAAAGTGCAAAAAAATCAAAAAAATATACATTTTAAAGGGTCAAATGGGATTAATGCGCACTCTAAGAGAATTTAAATTTTTAGTTTTCGAGAAAATTTGAAGTTACTGGTTTCTGGAGTACCAATAATTTTAGTAATTACTTGTCTCTGTATTTGTGTACGGAATTTTTTAGAAAGAATAATTAGCCAATAAGACTGCGTTTTTTCCGACCGCTTTCTATATAAAAATCATATATTTTCTTTTGTGTGCTAATGTCGAAACATTATGCTTTGCATATTTTCTCGTCATTTTTATTTATACATTTTTATAAAAAACCAGACCTTATAGGCAGTATTTTTGTACGTAAAAGCTGATTGCGTACTGTGCAAAATGAAATATGCATTTTAAGGAGTCACCCTTTTTTTCAGAAAGAATAGGCACTTAAAGGGGGTCAAAATTGGCCAAAAACGTAGTTTTGTAGTCGGTTTCACGCTAAATGTAGACACAAAAGAGATATGAACAACCAGATATATGAAATATTTTGAGTCAATGGGCGTCGAGTCAGGGTCAAAGTTGATCACACTGATAGTCACTTTCGCCGAATATGACGTTTGGAAATTTCTTTTCGAAAAATTAAAAATGTAACTGAGCCCGGAGTTAAGAGGTATGGATTGATTTATTTTTTTATAATAACAGAATTAATAGTGTCTACAAACTTCCACTCAAAGAATTTCGAAAAAAATTCATAGCGCTTGAAATTTAGAAAAATGGTATTTTAGTCTTAAAATCAATGGGTATTCAAAACGTAACTATTTGAAAAATATTTCAAATTCATTTTTTTGATTATTATCTCCGCAAAGGTTAAACATCGTCCATAAACCTATCTCAAAGAATTTTAATTAAAAACTTAGTTGTCCTCCAGAGAGGTCGTAGTCACATCTAAAGTTAAATTTAGTCCGAAAAAAAAATATTTTATTTTTTATATTTTTTTAAAAATTAAATTTTAAGATCCTTTCTGACGCAAAATTCAATGCAGTTCAGAAATATACTTTGATATTTCTGCGATAAAACAAAGCTTCAAAATTCAAAATCAAACTGCCAATAAAAAGACTTCTTTCTAAAATACAGTCCCTGACCTCTTTGAAAGACTCCTGACTGTTACTCAAACGTTCTGACAATATCTCAAACGTCTTGACCAAAATTGTGTCAAATCATAGGTGTCAAGACGTTTGATGGTGTATTTATCATCTAATATTTTTTGCCATATCTACCGCAAATAATTATTTTTCTAATAATTTCAGCTCAATATTTGAAACTTAAAAATATATTTTCCTGAGCGATCACTGAAATGAATTTTACTTGTGGGATTTTTAAAGCAATCGTCGTTGATTACAAACTTGAGAAAAAATACATAAAAAAGTCGTTTTTCACTAGAAAAAATGCACCGACCCTTAAGGGTATCCCGGTCCCTAAATTGACATATTCTTGATAAAATATTAGCCAAACAGGGCTCGAGGATATAATTCAGATTAGCCAGTTTGTAGAACTAGCCTTCAACTTGCAAAAAAATTTGCCACAAATTTTTGTATGACCACACCCTTCACACATAAGCGGCACAAGAGCCACCTAAGCCAAAACGGAAATTCCTACTCCTCTGAGGTTATATTTTGAAAATGAACCTAAATTTTACATAACCTGTATAATTAGTATACAATTTTGTAGGTAAGCTTTTGTCGATAAGTGCTATATTTTTCTCTGAAATACGTAAAACGGTCCAAAATACCGGTTTTTGGACTTTTTTAATCGAAANCTTTTTGGTGTCGAATTTTATTTTTGACAATTTCATCACATTTCTCTGTCAATTCTAGTCATACTGCCAGGTTTTCATTCGATTTTAATAATCAACCTAAAAGATAGCAAAAACGTGTAATTTGACCCCCGGGTGGGGTTGAATTTCATTTTTGATAATTTTTTTGAAATCCTTGATTTTTTTGGAGCCGATCCCGAAGTTTTCACAAAAATCCTTAGTGGTGTTTTCGAGAAACCGATAATTTATGATAAATTACCGGTAAAAAACCGGAAATTGAAAAACCGGCTCTGCAGTGTCACGTAGTTTGGAAAGTTATATTATGACCCAAAATTTCAAAAAGATCGTATGTGCCACTTCCCAGCTATCTAACCGTTTTATATAAGGCATCTAAAAAAATCAGTCTAAAGTCTTCAAATGAATAAAATAGTTTTTTCCAAAATTTGAAATGTATCAATTTCGGCAAAAATCTAATTTTCAAGAAAAGTTCAATGGTTTAAAAAATGGTGGTAGGAAGCTGGTTAGGAAACGCAAGCTGATTGCAAGCACTTTTAAATGGTTTTCATCTTCAATTGTCAATAACGATTGCTTTTTTATCCGAAAAAAGTACTTTTCACAAAAATAATAACTTTCTTTTTTCATCATTTTCCGGCAGACTTCGAGCGAGAATTCACATTTGACTGGAGAAAATCATTGGAAAATTGTATACAATATGTGACAGTAACCCAGGTTATAACAAAGAACAAACATAAAGATTTAAGGGGGGTGGTATGATACCACTGGTATCAATCTGGCAGATTAGTACATTTTTACATATATGAAAGGAAAAAAATTGAAGATAAATTTTTAATCTTCAATAAAAGTGTTCATTCTTGCGAACGTTTATATTTTTAATTTCTTAACATAACTAATTATCTGTGAAAATATGAAAACCACTAAAGAATTTTCTT
>SCLH01001012.1:61928-91854 GCA_004367855.1 Oikopleura vanhoeffeni | reverse complement strand
ATACGGAGATTTAATAGATCCCAGAATATTTAATAAATGATTCTGCGGCAGAATTTCTGCCTGATTTTTTATTGAGAATTCGAAAAACCACTAATAAAAAATTTTGGACATGATTTGCGGAAAAAACCCACTCACAAACCCCTTAACAATTCAATTTTGTTTTTACTATTTCTTATAAATAATTTGTCAAATTTTTAATTGCTTGGAAATTTACAAAAATTTCACATGTTTTTGATTCATAAAACCACATTAAAACCGTTAGTTGTTGACATCTTTTCATCTAAAAAAGTGAGCCATTTTTTGTGATTTTCTTGGAGTTATGAATAAAAATTGATGCTGAAAGTTAATTGTTTTTTATGCATTCAATGACAATACGAGAAATTTTTTTTTCATTTAAATAGCTATTTTATTATCGATTTGAGTAAGAATACATTAATCAACGATCGTTGCTGGATCTGATTTAATTATTTTTACATCGTTCAAAGTTTTGTTCAGTTCCCGAATAACAATTTTGAACTTTAGTTTTTGTGCCATAGTATTAAGTACTAGAGCTCCTAGGCTAGAACTTCTAGTCTAGAAGTTAATCTACAAGCAAATATGTTTGAGCATTGTAGTTTGTACAGTATCTGTTTGTGTAAAGTGAAGAGTGGATTGCGTAACGTTTTTTCGAAACGTTTTTTTCGAATATTTCGACCTATGAAAATATAATACAAAGTACAGATGAGGAAACCCTCAGAGGAATGCAATTGACTTTTGAGAAAAAAGCAAGATTAAACAAAAAATGTGAATTGTTGAACTTGAAGTGAAGTTGAGTAGAAATGAGGAGGTTCATGTATAAACTGCTCTGCCATTAAGTTAGAAACAAATCAGGCCCTGTATGAGGAGGCCATGTTTACACGTCAGGATCTTGAGATTCTTGAGAGGAAATAGTCGAGTCGGATAATGTGCTCATCGTACGATAAAATTCATTATCGATACTGCCTCGTTGAAGGGTGGGCAAAAGCGTAGGTGTGATATATCCTTCTAAAAAGTGTGGCTGAGTACCAAAATTTCCTGGCTCCATTATTTTCCAATCGCCGAAACTCAGGGTCTGGTCGACTGGGATGCTCTCGGAAATATTTTTTGGTGAAGGGGTTTTTTTAGCCTTTTTAGAATTTCGTTGACGGTCATATTTGATTTCATTGTCATAAGCCATCGTGATGGCTTTTGGATAGAGTTTTCCTCCATTAACAATTTGACGCACAGCTTTTGATGTTTCTGATTCATACTTGTATTTTGGGGTTGGGGAGGCCATTTTTGTTCTAAAAACATAATAATTTTACCTGGAAATACAATTTCCGATCAATTATTTTTGTTTAATTTTACTCTCAGCCGCCCGTGAGGCGCTGAAGCGCCTCATCGACTTTGAACGTTTTTTTCGACCCTTATACATAATGGGATCATCGTCGACCAAGTGAAGGCTTAACTTTTTTGCGAACATTTTTTTGTGCGTTTTTTTTGAGGAATTACAGTACACTTTACAGTGTACTTAATTACAGTACTTTTTTTTGCAAAAAAATCTCAAATCTGTCTAAAACATATATGAGGCTACTTTTCAGAAAATTCTAAGAATTTTTTTCTATTACGATATAGTGGAAAAACGATCACGTGACCCTGTAAATGAGAAATAAGATATTTTGAGAAATCTAGAAAATATGAAGATGGAACTTATTTGAACAAGCTTTCTATGTCTTATTCACTGCTGATAACGTTGATGACGTTATAATTTTCAAACGGTGAAAATTTAGCTCAGTTCTCATAGAATACAAAAAAAAGTTTTTTCTTGATTTAGGTAACAATTTTTTTTGGTGCCCCCCCCCCTCTGGAGAAAAAACCGTAGTAGGTACCAAGAAACGGTTTTTTGCATCGTGTAGCCAAAAAAAAATTTACTTCAAATTTTTTGTCGGTTTTTAGACTCCACCGGTTTACCGGTAATCAGCAAAAAATACCGGTAATTTGCGGTTTGAAGAGAACTTCACATTATTTAAACCTACAAATATACTGTAGGGGAGTAAATTTTCACGAGAAAATTTTTGAAATTATTTTTTCTGACACCCGACACCACCTGGTGGAGTAAAGAGCACTTTTTGATTCTCGGCACTGGATTATCACAGATACCTGCAATTATACTTATATGGGTAAATTTTCACGAGAAAATTTTTAGCATTATTTTTTTAGACACCCGACACCACTTGGTGAAGTAAAAAGCACTTTTTGAATCTTGGAACTGAAGCATCATAGAGACCTGAAATTACACTTTTGGGGGGACTTTTCAAGAGAAAATTTTTGTCATATTTCAATTTGACACCCGACACCACCTGGTAGGGTAGAGAGCATTTTTTGAATCTTAGAACTGGAGCATCGAAAAAATTTCGCCACCAGGTGGTGTCGGATGTGAAAATAAATGATGCCGAAATTTTTTTTCTTGAAAACTTACTTTCAGGTCTTTATGATGCTCCAGTTCCAAGATCCAAAAAATGCTCTTTACCCCACCAGGTGGTGTCGGGTGTCAAAAAACATAATGCCAACAATTTTTTCGTGAAAAGTTACTCATATAAGTATAATTGCAGGTCTCTATGATAATCCAGTGCCGAGAATCAAAAAGTGCTTTTTACTCCACCAGGTGGTGTCTGGTGTCATAAAAATAATGCCAAAAAATTTCTCGTGAAAATTTACCCACATATGTATAATTGCAGGTCTCTGTGATGATCCAGTGCCAAGAATCAAAAAGTGCCCTTTACTCCACCAGGTGGTGTCGGGTGTCAAAAAAAATTGCCAAAAATTCTTTCGTAAAAATTTACCTCCCTACAGTATATTTGTAGGTTAAGATAATGTGTAGTTTTCTTCAAACCGCAAATTACCGGTGGACTCTAAAAACCGAAAAAAAATATTTGAGGTTAAATTTTTTTTGGCTACACGATGCAAAAAACGGTTCTTGGTACCTACTACGGTTTTTGCTCCAGAGGGGGGCACCTAAAAAAAAGTTACCTTAACGCTGCTTTTTTTGAACTGCAATTGGATGCATTTATAATAAAAATAAAAAAAATTTTGATCCATCAGCAAGATAATTGTCTAAATTAGATCATGAACGGCTTAATTGAATTTGTCCTTAAATAAAAAACTATAGATAATTGACATTTAAAACATGAGACGCTGCAGCGCCTCACGGGCGGCTGGGCCATCTTTAACTGCGGTCGTACCCGAGTTAACTTCACTTTTTTTGAATTATACAGAGGCCAAATTGTCCGAAAGTTTTTTGTTAAAAATTTTGGGACTATTGAGCACTTTCGAACGATTAAAATTAATCGCAAAAAATTATTTAGATGTGCAGGCGTCTGAACTATTATAAGTTATAATTTATAACTCAGTCATAAATTATGACACAATTGTAAATAAACATTTATGGTTGGTCGATAAAAAAATTGAAAAGTGGAGGCGTATGAACTATTGTACGCCAAAGTATATGATTGGTCGATAAAATTGTATTTAATTCTAGAATTAGAACGATTAGAGTCGAACGGATATTTATAATTTTCAAAATATAGTTATAATAATTTTTATAAATTCGGATAGAAATTTTTCTGAAACAACAGCACAATTACTTTTTTAATCCTTGGAGTTACAAAACACAAAAGTTCCGCATAGTAAGTTTTGGTCATTTTGGTCAATATTTCAAAAATTATGTTATATTGAGAAAAGACAAAAACTTGAAAATATTTGAGCTAGAAAAATTTATAATCCTTTTTTTATAATCAAATGGCAAACTCTGTTTAAAATAACATCAAGAAATTATTTCTATGCTCTACACACTTATGTCCAAAATAACGCCAGGTAAAAGTCTTAACGTCTAACTATAAAGAATAATATTTTCGAAAATAAAAACTCTTTAAAACGTCTGAAAAATCATCTGCCGAAATTTGTATTTTACATGACCAGGAATGAACATCTTTTGAAATATAAAACAGGTTGAACAAATTTGATAATTGTTGGAATTTCTCAAAATATGCCATTTTGACAAAATAAAGTTTACTTTCTCGAAAAATCAAATTTGTTGTCTTTTGCAATTAAGGATCTAAATATCAATTGAAATTCCTTCAAGTAAACTTACAATTCGCATTTTGGGCAGGTTGTTCCAATCTGAGTACACTCAAAGCAATCATCGTCCTCGAAGGGGCTATAGTTCATGAATTCTTGAATAGTTTCCTTGGCGAAACATTCCATAAATTGAACAATGACCGCAATAATTATACTAAACAATCCCATGCCCAGATTCAAGCTCCAGCACCAGCCAA
This sequence comes from Oikopleura vanhoeffeni, assembly GCA_004367855.1. Classification (NCBI taxonomy): domain Eukaryota; kingdom Metazoa; phylum Chordata; class Appendicularia; order Copelata; family Oikopleuridae; genus Oikopleura; species Oikopleura vanhoeffeni. The sequence goes on along the minus strand of SCLH01001012.1, from coordinate 87,523 downwards.
ATTGAGTGACCAATCGTGCGCCAGGTAGGTGAATTATCAGAGATGGCACAATGGCGACAAAAATATTGCACACTATTTGCGCCAGGCCAGATAATAATAAAAACTGACCCCCGATCGCTATGGTCTTGGAAATGATGCAGCAGGCTACGGCCCAAAGAATTATTGACAGGATCTGAAAGGAGAGTGCCATTCGAAAAAACAGAACAAATTTCTTTGTGCGCTGAAGCGACACTCGGGATGAGAGGGATGTGAAGTGCGAGGCAACTTCGAGGATAGGCTCCTGAAATAATTTTCAATGCAAAATGAACAATAATATAAAATTTAGTATTGTCGTAATTTGTTTTTATCAAATATTTTAAACTGATGATTTCAAACTAAAGTCAAATTGTTTGTTGCGCGCTACAATACTAATGGGGTGTTTTGATAATTTGCCTCAGCTCTTGTGTGGGATAAATTTGCATCGCATTAGCGCGTGTCCAATTAGTGACGCGCATTGTAACCACACAACAACCAAAACCCCTCATCCCTATTGTATTATAATTCGCTCGGGTAGGATTTTTGACTCTAGATACCAGACCTCGGCAAGCCAAAGACATGTGACTGACTTGGCTTGACGTTACCAAAAATTTCCAGTGGCTTGACTTGAGTTTTTACTGGCTTTTCGTTTTTTAAAGACCAATTTTTTTTCGAAAAATACTATGATTATTCTTAGATAGCAAAGAGACCCCAAATTCACGAAACTTATGTTTAAAATTCTCAACAAAAATTCTTTGACAAAAATTGGAATCAAGAAAAAATTGAATAATGTGATAAAAAATAGAAGAGAAAAAATAGAAGGAAAAAATTGAATAATGTGATAAAAGATTAAATTAAAAGAACAAATAATTATGTTCAAGAAAAAAAATAATTTACAATAATTGAAAATTTTGCTAAAACATTCAAAAATTGAAAATTGATTAAAATAATTGTAGATTTTCCTAAAATATTCAAAAAATGAAAATTGATTACAAAAGTAAAAAAAAAAAACTATTCAAATTGTCTATTTTTAAAAGAAAATTTTAATTTGAACAGAATTTCAATATTTTAATACAATTTTTCAATTTTTATTTGTTGAGCACAATTTTATATATTTGAATGAAATTTTTTTTTCTGAATTTAATTTTATAGAAAAATTTTTTATCAAATTCTGATTGATTTTTCTTATTCCTTTATTTTTTAACCAAAATTTCAAATGAGATACTGAACGAAAAAGTATTGTTTTATTTCATTATGATTCTAATTTTCAAAGCCAAGTTAAGCCAGGAGTCTCTTGGCATGACTTGACTCAAGCCAAGTCAAGCCGCCAAAGCCAAGGTGGTTTATTTTTTAGGAGCTATTTGAGGATGACGTCTTTCTCGATTTGTTTCTCGACATGCGGAATTAAATTCTCTCTCTGCCAATATATCGTTTCATGGGGTTTTTAAAATTGAGAAAGCCGTTCATCTTCAAATAGCTCCTAAAATAAACCACCCAAGCCAGTGGATGCTGAGGCCTGCTAGATACAATACAGTCCATGAACGCTTAAAAGTGAAAAAATCAAAAAAAATATACATTTTAAAGGGTCAAATGGGATTATGCGCACTCTAAGAGAATTTAAATTTTTTAGTTTTCGAGAAATTTGAAGTTACTGGTTTCTGGAGTACCAATAATTTTAGTAATTACTTGTCTCTGTATTTGTGTACGGAATTTTTTAGAAGAATAATTAGCCAAATAAGACTGCGTTTTTTCCGACCGCTTTCTATATAAAAATCATATATTTTCTTTTTTTGTGCTAATGTCGAAACATTATGCTTTGCATATTTTCTCGTCATTTTTATTTATACATTTTTATAAAAAACCAGACCTTATAGGCAGTATTTTTGTACGTAAAAAGCTGATTGCGTACTGTGCAAAAATGAAATATGCATTTTAAGGAGTCACCCTTTTTTTCAGAAAGAATAGGCACTTAAAGGGGGTCAAAATTGGCCAAAAACGTAGTTTTGTAGTCGGTTTCACGCTAAATGTAGACACAAAAAAGATATGAAACAACCAGATATGAAATATTTGAGTCAATGGGCGTCGAGTCAGGGTCAAAGTTGATCACACTGATAGTCACTTTCGCCGAATATGACGTTTGGAAATTTTCTTTTCGAAAAATTAAAAATGTAACTGAGCCCGGAGTTTAAGAGGTATGGACTTGATTTATTTTTTATAATAACAGAATTAATAGTGTCTACAAAACTTAACTCAAAGAATTTTCGAAAAAAATTCATAGCGCTTGAAATTTAGAAAAAATGGTTATTTTAGTCTTAAAATCATGGGTATTCAAAACGTAACTATTTTGAAAAAATTTTAAAATTCATTTTTTTGATTATTATCTCCGCAAAGGTTAAACAATCGTCCATAAAACCTATCTCAAAGAATTTTAATTAAAAACTTAGTTGTCCTCCAGAGAGGTCGTAGTCACATCTTAAAGTTAAATTTTAGTCCGAAAAAAAATATTTTATTTTTTATATTTTTTAAAAATTAAATTTTAAGATCCTTTCTGACGCAAAATTCAATGCAGTTTCAGAAAATATACTTTTGATATTTCTGCGATAAAAACTAAGCTTCAAAATTCAAAATCAAACTGCCAATAAAAAAGACTTCTTTCTAAAATACAGTCCCTGACCTCTTTGAAAGACTCCTGACTGTTACTCAAACGTTCTGACAATATCTCAAACGTCTTGACAAAATTTGTCAAATCATAGGTGTCAAGACGTTTGATGGTGTATTTATCATCTAATATTTTTGCCATACTTACCGCAAATAAATTATTTTTCTAAATAATTTCAGCTCAATATTTGAAACTTAAAAATATATTTTCCTGAAGCGATCACTGAAATGAATTTACTTGTGGGATTTTTAAAGCAAATCGTCGTTTGATTACAAAACTTGAGAAAAAATACATAAAAAAGTCGTTTTTCACTAGAAAAAATGCACCGACCCCTTAAGGGTATCCCGGTCCCTAAATTGACATATTCTTGATAAAATATTAGCCAAACAGGGCTCGAGGATATAATTCAGATTAGCCAGTTGTAGAACTACTCAACTTGCAAAAAAAATTTGCCAAAACTTTTTTGTATGACCACACTCCTTCACCATAAGCGGCACAAGAGCCACTAGCCAAAACGGAAATTCCTACTCCTCTGAGGTTATATTTTGAAATAACCTAAATTTTAACATAACCTGTATAATTAGTATACAAAATTTGTAGATAAGCTTTTGTCGATAAGTGCTATATTTTCTAGAATACGTAAAAAACGGTCAAAATACCGGTTTTTGGACTTTTTAATCGGAAAATCTATCTCCTCTAGGTTAAATTTCAAAATTTACTCAAATTTTTGCAAAGCTAGCTCTAAACAAACAGAAACTTTCACGCGGGCGTTTTTGTCAAATTTCGACCCAAAACAAAAAATATGAATTTTTCAAGGTCACATGAAAAATTTCCGAAAAAAATGTGCTTCGATTTTTTCGAAAGTCGGCTCAAAAGAAAGCTGAGAAAACACTGAAGAGAGAAGTTGGCTTACTCAACCCGATATTTTGAAGTTTTAGTGGTCAAATTGACACAAACGTTATTTTTGAACATAATTTTGAGAAAAATACTTAGAAAAAAATCGAAAAAACGCAAAATTTTCGAAAATTTTTTGTTGTCATTGGGTTGTTTTATGCGTTCAAAACATAACAAATTTTGGATTTGTTGCATTTTTATGACATAATAACTGCATAAAATGTAGGAGCCGGGATACCCTTAAAGCGCCTTTAATCCCCTATGAGTCATAGCTATGACCCCTTAAAGGGACAGATTTTGAAAAAGAAAAATGCGCTTTAAGGGGTCAGAGACTGTAGTACTTTCGAGGGTAGTTAGACTTTAAAAATACCACTTAACCCCCACCTGCACGAGAGTGTTTCAGAACACACACACATAGTTAGGGTGTCCATCATTATTATCGACTAAAATAAATAATGGGTGGGTTGTTCCGAAATTTCTTGGAGGTTAATAATATATGAGAAAATGGAAAGAAAAATTACGAAAAAAATGTTGGTAGTCACGTGATCAAAATATAGCGATTTCTCAAATATAGCGAAATAGCTCTTTTCACCACTGGGTGGCGCCGAGTGTCAAAATAAATAATGCCAAAGTTTTCCCCTCCAAAAGTCACTCTAGTGAGTATATTTGTAGATTGTTATCTTCTTCCAGTACTGTTTTAACTGCATTAAACAAAAAATTGCATCCAAATAATGCATTTCCGGTCTGATGAGAAATTTCTAGAACTCACCAAAATTCTTGAAATTAAAAATAAGGGGAACTATCAGGGGTCTGTTCCGATATTCCGCCGGCCAAAATGACACTTCCCCAAAATACTTTTGGTCTCTGTGTTCTAAAACACGCTCGTGCAGGTGGGGGTTAAGTATAAAATCGAGTTCAAATACAGAAAATATAAAGTTTTAAACGTTCTAGAAAAAATAAGCTCCTTACACATTTTTGTCCTGATTTGCGTTGACCACCCCCTTAAGGGGTCAAAGGAGATTATGTGCAATTTAAGGAGACGCATTTTAAGGGGTCACGGACTGTACTTATATAATGTTTTAAATATCTGCCTCAGTTTTTGTGCGGGTTGAAAAACCATCGCCTTATCGCGTGTTAACGTGGAACCAATGACTGATGCGTGCGGGAACCCGCACGAAATATAATACCCCTCATCCGTATTGTAATAAAATAAAAATGTTTAAAAATATTTGCAATTCATTCCTGATCATGATTCATGAAGCAGTCAAACTTTAATTATTTAGAAAAGCCAAAACTCGATAATAAACTTGATTGTTTTTAATTTTTTCTCAAAAATACATAATTTATTTTTAATGCTGTTACTTTATCATTTTGTTCCTTGGCTCGATAAACATCATGGAGTTAAATGCGCGATTTTGTTTTCCTATAATATTCCTTGACAAGCCTTTCAAGGAAATATGACAATTATTGGTGAACAAGATCAACATTTTTACCCGTTTCAAAAAAAAATTCTTATGAAGTCAGGAAACTTTCCCAAACTATCTAACAATATCGTAAAAACAACTTCGAAATAATTCAAAATTTCTACAATTTCTTCGATAATTTTTAATAATTCTTTATTTTTGTTGAAAGTATCTATACAAATTTTGACGTACAGTATTTTTTCAGTACTGTTGGTGTATAAATGTGAAAATTAAATGCAGAAACTGTTTGCCATAACCAAAACATCGTTTTACTATGGCATGAAAGAATTATCTGCAAACTCACCACAATTACATGTATTCTAATTATGATCTTTAAGAAAATTCAAAATGAACTTACTAAGGAATTTGTCGATATTCATCTCAACGAGGGATATTCATAGGTACTTAAGGGGGTAGCAGCGATGTGGGAGATTGGTACATTTTTTCGGAGTGATTTTTGAAAAAAAAAATGAGAAAAATTTTTATTATTATTTTTTATCTAAAATGAAAGTGTTCATACTTGCGAACGTTTATATTTTCAAATTTTTTACATACTTAAGTATCTGTAATATTCAAAAACCACTTTTCATTACAACTCCATTTCCAACTTGACCCGATGTGGGATTTTTTTTAAAGCGCAATTTTATAAACTTCAGACATTGTCGGGTGTAATGCACTAATTAGTGGGAGAATTATTTCCCAGCAAAAATTTCTTAATATGAAAGTTTTTTCCCATGAAAAATAGGAAAAACAGCTTTTTAGGAAAAAATTGACCTTCAATTGAGTTTATATATAAAAAAAATGTCCTGACTTTTAAAAGTTTAAGTAACCTTTTACATCCGCATTTTTATACAGATTTTTTTAAAAAAATAAAATTTTTATAAATTGCGTGCCAAATGGCACAAACCGGTTTCACAAGCAAGTGTTGTAATTTCATCAGAAGTTGCAGAAACGATATTCACTTGACCCTTGCATCGGTGAAATACGGAACCAAATAGATACCAGAAAATTTCACAAGTGATTCGCCTGATTTTTCTACAGAGATTTCAAAAACTAACTAATTAAATTTTTGGACTTGATTTGCGGAAATTTCATAATATTTCTAGAGGTCGACAACAAATGACAAAAAAACCATTTTTCATGATTTTTCAAACAGCAGTCAGAAGATATGTAACATGCATGAAAAAAGTTAAAGGTGGCTATTTTTTTTGTTTTTTTTATTCACATTTCATTAAAATTAATCTGAAAAATTTTGGACCGAAAAATGCTTAAAATTTTCATAATGGCTTTGAATTTTTTCGAAAATTTTACGGTAATTAATAAATAAAGTTTGAACTCATCGTTTCCTTAAATAGATAAAAAATGATTTTAATGAGCTGATACACATTGTATTATGGTTCAGCTAACGATAATAAGCACAAAAAATAACCAACTAATTATTTTCGTAACATTATTGGACGCAGTCTGCCACATCGCTGCTACCCCCTTAATAAAGGGTTCGTTTGAAAAAAAATTAAATAAAACATGGCGAAAATTTTCTAATCTCATAAGATTATGCAACCCTTTTACTAGTGTAAGAGGCTTAACATTAATTTTCGGTCTATAGTTAAAACCACTACTTAATGAACCGGGTTCGCTTAAAAATAACATGGCAACTTTTGGATTTAGTCAACAATTATGACCCAAAATTGTCTCAATTATTTTGAACTCAGTTTATCTTTTAAACTGCGTATGTTTGTAATGTCAATAGATTAATTTTTATCCTTGGTTATGGAGTACTTATCGATACATATACTTATCGATAAATATACATTTTGTGCTGAATTTGCTTAGGTTTCTTTATTAAGGCAGAATAATTTACTACGAAGAGAAAATATAAAGACCAAATCGTTTAAATTCTTTAATATTTGGAAAAAAATTTTACACTCTGACATATATCAAAGAACACAGATTGTTTCAACCCATCAGATGCGACCATTGAAATCTGATGGTGTTTTTCGTGAAGAGCTTATTCCTCAATGAGTTTGAGAGATATAAAATTAATACTTGAATTCAATTAACCGGAAAATCGTCGAAGACATTTTAAAGTCCGTTATTTCAAAAGTTTTTCATAGAGCTCTAGTTTGGTTAAAAACTGTTTTCGCACCTTTTTTGAGACCCCCATCAAAATCCTATGCCGCATAGGCTATGCCTCCCTAGATTTTAAGATTGTGTTAACCTAATCGGTAAAGCTAGGAACTCTTTAGCGACACCTGTGTTCATTTTGTAATCTTTGAAGGGGTTTTCGTGTTTTCTGATATCGATTAACCCTAGAAACGCACTTTTGTTGAATTTAAAAAACTTTCTAAAAACATAAGTCCCAAGCTGAGACTCAACTGAGCTGACGGTCCCTACTTATAGCCCATACTAAAGTGACAACGAAGAGTTTGCGAAAAATTTTACGGTCCACAATTTCGATAATTGATTTTAGCGTTTTTTCGAAAACGCTCGTTTTTTTTCAGAAATCAAGAAATACTGATAAAAATAAAACAATATTTTCAAAGCACCAAACAAGAAGAAGTAAAATATAGTCAAATTTTAATAAGTTTGTAGAAACTACGGTTAGAACAAATGTTTTTATTAAAAATGTTTTCCATGTTGAATTTATTTTTATTAAAATTTGACCACTATCAAAATTTTAACCCCCTCACTCATAAAAGTATCGATATTCCCCTCAGGTATAAAAATTCATTTGGGAACCCTACTTTGAGCGCGTATAACGGAAATAGTTTAAGAGATCGAATCTTAGTTATTCTTGAGTTCATGAGATCAAAGATATACTTAAATTTATAGCGTATAATATTCAGAAATTTATATTTCATTCTGATTCAAATCAAGAAACAAATTAATCGGAAACTAGAGGTTTTTATTTTTTCGAGTTTTTAGAGAAAACCACTTCTGAAGAATATAAACTCTCAATCTAAAGTTTAGAACAATACAATTAATGCAATATAAAATTTGAGATAATTTCCTAAAAATCGATCTCCTCAGAATTTTTACTTTATGATTTGTATAAAGGCTATCAAATTTTTACAAAATTTTGCCAAAATTCCAAAATAAAAGTTGGAAAAATATCTTTTTTAACGGCTAGTCGTATAAGTTTTTGCATAAGTTTATTCAAAATATAATTGAAAACTTAAGCATAAATTTAAATTTTAAGTTCATTCATTGATTATTTGACGTCTTAAAGCTGTTCGATAAAAAATTGGGTCCCCGAATAGCTCTTATGCGTGAAAGCGTTAAGTTGTTTTAACGATCATTCAAACTTAATTTTTTTTACTAACCGGTACAGCACTGTTTCTTAGGACTCCAAAGTCCCCGTCAGCATTGTTGATGACGATTCGTTCATTCCAATACCGATTTGGAAACTCTTCAACATCAAGGGCTTGTAGAGTGATATTGGCATTAGTAAATCCCATTTGCAATTTAATTCGAGATTCAACTAATTCAGATTCGTAATGAAAGTATTGAACTCGAGAATTTGCTTCGGCCACAACCCATTCAGTACAGAAAAAACTTAATGAGATATTTTTAAAATCTTAATTCTTGTAAGCACAAAGTCATTTACTGGCTAATTATTTTTCAAATGGTCAAAAGTGGCTCTAGTGCTTCAGGGGGTTTCAATACATTTGTACAGAGGTTAAAGAACTAATAAAGACCCGGCTTGTCACTCCGCTTTAAAAGATTTTGCCGATCAAAAATTCAGTACATGTATAAAAACAGTCTTCTTCAAAAAAAATGTCTGACTGTATAAAAAACAGAAAAATTATTAAATAAACTATAAAAAATTGTTACTTATTATAGAAAAATAATCAGATAATCGGTTCGTCAAATGAGCAATGGTCACTACAAATTAGAATGCGTTATTTGAAAAGGCGTTACTTTAAATGAAAATCTGGTGTATTTCAAAATTTTACGTTAAACTTAATTGTTTAAATTATATCAAAAATTTGGATTGTTTTTTAAATATATAAATTTAATTTAAAAAAATTAAATCTTGCGCAAACTACACAAAATAAAGGACATTCTTGTATATTATAAATCGGTAGAATGTACGTATGGCCAGATTTTCTCATAGATTCAAATATTTATGCAATTTGGCCTACGCAACTTATCGTAAAACCTACTTATCTTTAAGGGGGTAGCAGCGATGTGGCAACTGGCGTGCAATTTAACTTACGAAAATAATTAGTTGGTTATTTTTGTGCTTACTTATCGTTTAAGCTGAAACCACAATAAATGTGGTATCAGCTCATTAAATCATTTTTTATCTATTAAAGGAAACCGGATTGTGAGTTCAAACTTTTATTTTATAATTTCCGTAAAATTTTCGAAAAAAATTCAAAGTATATGAAAATTTTAAGCATTTGCGTCAAAATTTTTTCTGATTAATTTTATGAAATCTGTGAATAAAAAACGGGAAAATAGCCACTTTAACTTTTTTCATGCATGTCTACATATTTTCTGACTGCTGTTTGAAAATCATGAAATGTTTTTTGGTCATTTTGTTGTCGACTCTTTAGAAAATATTATGAAAATTTTCCGCAAATCAAGTCCAAAAATTTTAATTAGTAGTTTTTTGAAATCTCTGTAAAAAATCAGGCCGAATCACTGTGAATTTTCTGGTATCTATTTGGTTCCGTATTCAACCGATGCAAGGGTCAAGTGAATATCGTTTCTGAACTTCTGATGAAATTTACAAACACTTGCTTAAGGAACCGGTTGTGCCATTTGCACGCAATTTATAAAAAAATTTTTATTCCTCAAAAAATCTCAATTAAATTTCGGGTGTTAAGGCCTACTTTTATTTTGCAAGTCAGGACATTTTTCAATATTTAATCGCATGAAGGTCAATTTTTTCCTAAAAAGCTTTTTTATCCATTTTTCATGGAAAAAAAACTTCCATATTGAGAGAAATTTCTCATGTGGATAATTATTCTCCCACTAATTAGTGCATAACACCGACAATGTCTGAAGTTTATAAATATTGCTTTCAAAAAAAAATTTCACATCGGGTCAAGTGGGAAATGGAGTCATAATGAAAAGTGGTTTTGATGTTTTTACAGATACTTAAGTATGTAAAAAGTTAAAAATATAAACGCTTTGCAAGTATGGACACTTTCCTTTTAGATAAAAAATAATATAAAATTTTTTCACATTTTTTTTCTTTCAAAAATCGCTCCGAAAAAATGTACCAATCTGCCACATCGCTGCTACCCCCTTAAGGGGGTAGCAGCGATGTGGCAGACTGGCCTGTCAATTTTAACTTTACGAAAATAATTAGTTTGTTATTTTTTTGTGCTTTATATCAGTTAGCTGAACCAAATAAATGTGTATCAGCTCATTAAAATTCATTTCTTTATCTATTTAAGGAACGATTTGAGTTCAAACTTTTATTTTATAATTCAGTAAAATTTTCGAAAAAATTCAAAGATTATGAAAATTTTTAAGCATTTTTCGTGCCAAATTTTTTCTGATTAATTTTATGAAATCTGTGAATAAAAACGAAAAAAAATAGCCACTTTAACTTTTTTCATGCATGTCTACATATTTTCTGACTGCTGTTTGAAAAAATCATGAAATGTTTTTTTGTCATTTGTTGTCGACTCTTTAGAAATATTATGAAAATTTTCCGCAAATCAAGTCCAAAAATTTTAATTATAGTTATTTTGAAATCTCTGTAAAAATCAGGGCCGAATCACTTGTGAAATTTTCTGGTATCTATTTGGATGTCCGTATTTTACACCGATGCAAGGGTCAAGTGAATATCGTTTCTGAACTTCTGATGAAATTTACAACACTTGCTTTAAGGAACCGGTTTGTGCCATTTTGGCACGCAATTATAAAAATTTTTTATTTTCTAAAAATCTAGTATAAATTGCGGGTGTAATAGCTACTTTTAACTTTTAAAAGTCAGGACATTTTTCTATATTTAATCAATTGAAGGTCAATTTTTTTCCTAAAAAGCTGTTTTTTCATTTTTCATGGAAAAAAAACTTTCATATTAAGAAATTTTTTGCATGTGGATAATATTCTCCCACTAATTAGTGCATTACACCCGACAATGTCTGAAGTTTATAAATATGCTTTTAAAAAAAATCCCACATCGGGTCAAGTTGAATGGAGTTAATGAAAAGTTGGTTTTTTGATATTTTACAGATACTTAAGTATGTAAAAAATTTAAAAATATAAACGCTTTGCAGTATGAACACTTTCTTTTAGATAAAAAATAAAATAAAATTTTTCACATTTTTTTTCTTTTCAAAAATCCTCCGAAAAATTGTACCAATCTCCACATCCGCTGCTACCCCCTTAGCTCGGTAGATTTGTAAATCCGATAATATTATCCGTTTTAATTTTAAATAAATTTCAGCGTAATAACTTTACTTCGTGTCACTTTCATTTTGTCTCCCAAATTACCTGAAGAATAGCCATAATCCCGCGGACCCTAACAGCGTCACTCGTACAGCTGCAAATATTCTCTCTCGTCCTCTAATTCCTGGTAAAATAAGACAGAATCCGATAACTATCGCAAAAAGTATCAATAGTAATGGGAGAAAAATTGGTTCCAGCAAAACTGGAGTCTGTCTTTCAGGAAAGAAAAAGGGTAGTCCAACGACATCTGCTTGTATTGATTCGCTGTTCATTTTTGTGTGTGTGGTTTGTGTACACTAGTTATGTGTATGTTGTGTATATGGTACTTACTTACTAATATTCTCGATTTGTAGTAAAATTCAGAGTGGGTTTAAAAATTCATGCAAGGTTAAAAAAAATTAGAAAAAATAAAATCGCCGTGTGCGATGTGAGCAAAAGCTATTCAAACTAGTGCTTGTTATAACACTCAATTCGAACGGCAAAAAGGTCAACCCGATTTCAAAAGTCCGAGCAAAAAACGGCTACGGAACGTCGAAATTGACTTACAAATTTACTTAAAAAAGTAATATAAAATTACACCTGAAAAATTGGGTCACCCTGGTGTAGCAGATGCGCAAAATTATCTTAAATTAAATGCTGGCGGTTCGAAATGTCAAGAATTGTTTCGCGTAAATCAACGCCAAAATTCGATTTTGATATTCTTAAATTTGGATTCGGGCTTATCTTTCGACCAAACTAGGCGGAAAATACCGTTATTAAATAGATTGTATAACAAAGATACGATGGAGTTAAATTCACTTGTAAATTTGCAGGTGGTTTTGGGCCGGTACCCGCAGAATTTATTTCAAATGTATTATTTTATCTTCACCTACCATTTTTGATAGTAACGCAAAATGTGGAGTGAGATTCCGTACCGAAGTATGGATCTAACAAAAAATTCTTCTGAAGAACTCGCGGTTCCTATTTATTTTTGCAATCAATTTTGGCGAAAATTCCGCCAGAAGAATGTAATAAAATTTTATTTAACATTTTAAAGTTTTTTTATTTTGGCATCCGTTCCTTAAAATTGATGGAAATCTTCTGTGGGAACTGAAGATGTTGTACGAGCTGAACGATATAAAAATTGCTTCTTGAAATCCAGTTTGGTAGCCAGCAAAATATTGACTTGTAGTATAGTCTCTTGCTAATGACTCCGGCTATAAAGTGGTGACAATATATTTTTTATGGAAAAATGAACCATCAATTTTGCCTCTATCTACGTTGGCAATAAATGTTGATGGTGAAAATATCTTTTCAATTTAGTAATTTGAATTTTTTTAGATTAAATTAATCAAACTATGCTGTACATTATACAAACAACATAAATCTAATAATTTCTAATATTTTGTTACATTGCTAATTGTGATTACTTGCAAAAAACGCGCCTAAGGAGCAGGATCTGAGTATATAAACTCGCAATACTTTCTAAACTGTTAATTTTAATAATTCTGATGATGCTGAATGAAGCGAAACGTTAATTATTCATTTATATTTATAAATCTAATAAGCTGCCACAAGTGAGCTGTGACAAAATTGTATTTTATTATAAACATCTCCAAAACGATACCTATGGAAATAAATTATGCAAGAAAATAAAAAAAAATATCTTAAACTCAAATGACTGTTTTTTAGTTAACGAAGCTTAAATTTTGTTGGTGTAAAATGTTGGAAAATTGCAAGCGATCTAAAATTGAGATTATTTCTAGTGTCGCGACTAAACTAACATTATGTATAGACAGAACTATTTGGGGATTCCAGAAAGTGGAAACTAATTGCTATTTTGCTGCATTCTAATTGTTTTCCAGTTTCAAAGAAATTTTTGAATTTATAATCAAATTTCGGTAGTTCTGATCAAGTTAATTATTACTGTTATTAACTGTTTATATCCTGTTCCAAACCAAAGTGCGTCCAAGAAGTAAATGGGGGTGTCCACACAGAATAATTTTCGGTTTTTGGAAACGACTCATCCGATTGAGTTCTTAGATAAATCAAATGACCACATATATTCCGAGAAAAATATAAAAACCATTCGTCTGAATTGTACCATTTTCCAATTTTTTTTTCTCAAAAACTTATAATAAATATCAAATGTTTTTTGACAAAAAATACAAAAAAAATTGTGCGATTTGAAGCATTTTTTCATAATTATTTTTTCCTGAACCTGTGTGGTCATTTTAAGCTATCCATGAACTAAATCTTTTCCAATAGCGGAAAATTATCCGGTGATGACCTCCATTTACTTCTGTGAGGCACTTTGGTTGGGAAAAGGATATGCAAAACGTTATTAAATGATATTGTTTTTCTCACGTTCTGCAAGGAAATGATGTTCAGAAAAATGTGAATAATACGTTGCATTATTATTTTAAGCAATAGGGGTCAAAAATTGGATTCAATAGTTATGAAAGTAAGTTCTCAGTCGTTCAAATTTCACATAAATTGTCGTTGATTTTTTCCGTCATTCAAAGGCTTTGCGAACATCTTTGATATACTACCCACTCAGAGGGCACCGCTACTAGCGTGGAAGTAATGGGGGGCTCTGATTGGCTGTCTCTACAACATGATAGGAAAAGATAACAAATCGTTTGCGTGTAACGTCGGTGCTCTCTGAGTCGGTAGGATAATTCGTGACTACCTCATGAGCCATATAATATGGTTCATATTAATGACCAATTTAATTTTTTGCACCCTAATTTACCAAAATAAGCCACTTATTATACGTTATTATTCTGTTATTATGTAGATATATCATTAGAAACCGAAGGTATTAGAAAATGATTCAAATACATCTTAATTTAACAGTTATGATCGAAAATACTGCTTTTCTGCTAAGATTTCAAAAATAGTAAGTCACAGTTTACACAATTGAATTGCAACAGTCTGACTTTCCAAAGGTTAATAACTCTCCGACCTTTGATGGATTAAAACCACTGATTTATTTCCTAGAAGTTAAGAATCAATTGAAAATGATTTTTTTAAATTAGACCAAATCAAATTATATTTAGGCTGTTCAGTATATATAAGAAATTTTATTTTTAGACTTTTTAATTTAGCAGATACTTTAATATCTAAAATTTCGAAAGAATTTTGGAAATTAAATGAAGTTTGATAGGGTGTCCGAGGTTATGTTTCTTTATGAAAACTAGGGCACTTTTTTACCTATAACAATTCAAAAGAAACGACTTGATTTATTTTCGTGCAAACATTTCGAAACAATAAAAAAAATCCAATAAAAATTTTAATTTCTGAAAATACGACTTTCTGATTACTCAAAAATAAACCACTCACCATCGAATATTAGAGGTTACCAATATTTTAGCCTCAATTTACTGAGCCAAATCATATATTTTAATTTCTAGGTTTCCATCATATTTTTTCTATGAATTTCAATCGAAAATACTAAATTTTGCAAAAAAAGGGTCATTTTTAGCAGTTTTTCACCGCTAGAGAATTTGACTTTAAAAATGATTTTTCGGCCTCAAGGAGGCAAAATTCGAAAAAAAATTCTTGAGGTAAATAAATCCAATGAACTCAAGGAATCGATCTAATACCAGTTTGATGTTATTTTACGACATTTTTTATCAAGTTTTTCAACCTCGGACAGTCTCAAGCCTCATGATTAGTTTTGTTAATTATTTTTGATGAGTTAGTTAAATGTTTAAACTTATAACCAAAGGTCTCGTACAAAAAGTAACTGTCATTTGCAACTTCGACTAAGTTAATACCGATGTTTGTTGAGCTGTCTTAGGCTTATAATTTATTACTAAAAATGTTTTGAATTGAACTACTTAGAACGATTTCCTTTTCACATTTTATTCGTACATAAAAGCCTCGATAATTCTGAAGCTTTACTTCAAAAACGTACTGCGGAAACGTTAATTTTATTCGTTTGAGGAACTGAAATGTTCCGAAGATATTTAACGGATGGTAAGTCTTCCGTCAGAACATTAGACTTTTAAATCAGTAAACAGTATGTTTCGAGGGTGGAGTCAAAACGGCATATAAATCAGTAATTCTGTCGTATTTTGTGAAATTTTTTCAAGAAATGTTGTAAAAATGGGGTTGGTTAGTAAGAACCCAAAATAGTAAGAGGTCAAAATTGATATTTTAGATCTTTCTTGCTGTAAAACATTTTTTCATAAAAATATGATATTGATGTTAATTCGAGCAAAATTTAGAACAAACAAGTAGATTCGATAATTTTTTAATAAAAATTTGACAAGAATATCGACAAATCGAATATTTTCTTGAAAAAGGCCAATTCCAAAATAAGTATTCTGAAATTTGTTTTTCATTTGAAAAAATACTGACAAAAGCAGAAAATTTGATTTCGATCAACAATATCAGTATTTCGAAACAAATTTTTTTTTTCAAAAAAATTAAATTTCTGATTTTTTGGCCTTTTAAATCACTTATAATCTTATTGAAAATTTCTTCGAAAATTTCTTCGAACTTTATTCCAAAATGGGCAGTTTTAAAAAAATAAAAACTTAAGGCCCAAAACTGTATTTACTTTATATGTTAACTTTTTTTACATTCTAGACTTGAATTTTTTCGAGTCTTATTATTTTCTGAGATTAAATTCTCTACTTTTGAAGATGTTGTAATAAATGAAACGTTAAGTAAAAATTATCTTTTATATAATCTTATTGTTTGGTTGTTGGCGAGATATATGCATTTTTTATAGTAAAACTTCATTTTTATAAGCTTTCGATTTATTTCAAATCATCGTCAGATAAATTTTTTTTTGACTGCGAACTTTTTGTGAAATGTTTTTCGCAGGTTAGAATCGTAATAATTTGGCAATCAATTTATAGTGGGCCTCGAATTGATTGCCAAATTATTACGATTCTAACCTGCGAAAAACATTTCACAAAAAGTTCGCAAAAAGTTCACAAAAACTTATCTGACGATGATTTGGAATGAATCAAAAGCTTATAAAAATGTATTTTTACTATAAAAAATGCTTATGATCTTAAATTACTTATAATATTAGCATTTGACGGGTAAAATATATCTTATCGTTTCAAAAATTTTCTGATACACAAAATTGACAAAAAAAGTTATTTTGACGAAATTTTAATATTTTTTTCACACCAAAATATCTCTAACCATGTTTTCTTAATTTTATAATTGTTATAAAATTCAATCGTTCCACGCAACTGACGTCTTAAATGAATCACATGTCGAAAATTCGATGTCAAAATTCAAGTGAATTATTGAAGGGTTATTTTGAGGTCATTGAGTTATGATTCGAAATTATAACTAAATGTTCAAGAAAGATACGAGACTCGACAAGTTTAGGATAAGTAAGCTCATTCAGCTGAATAAGGGAAGCATTTTTTCGTCAGAATATTTTTTCGTCAAATTTCTTATTTTTGTCAAAAATTCGTTTTCCGTAAATATTTTTTTGTTAAACAAAGCTGCTGGAGCATGAATATCCCATGTTTGAAAAATTCCTCGTACAAGACGTATAAATGCTTAATAGTTTTAAATGGCTCAAAACCCTCAAGATCCAAACCACATAAATTCATTATGCATTTTTGATCGGGCGGAAAGTTTCAATTATGTAAATTTGTGGATATTAAAGGATAATTGGTAAAAGTTTTTTTCTACTTTTTTTAACGTATTTTTTGTGAAATTTCGACCGATTAATCCGATGCAATTAAATATAAACCGTATAATTTGATATATTTTAAAAACCTTGCGTCATTTTTCTTGCGTCATTTTTAACGCAATAATGGGATTGTCCATTACCACTAAATAATAACAAGTCAAAACAAACTTCAATTTGGGTTGATGAAGGTTATTTATTTATCAGCGTGGATTCCAACATCAAGATTCTGAATCAGAGTTTCTAATCCCAGATATATTTATCTAACGAAGGGTGGGGCGAATTAATCCACGTGTATTTTTCTCAAATTTGGTACTCAAAATTTTCACCCAATAAATAAGAAAACTGGTAGTCAGAAAACACTTTTATAATGTTTTTATTAATTCTTAGATAATTTATTTAAAATTTTCTGTAGCTTGTTATACTGGGTCAGTAACATGGTTGACCTGTCCGAAAATGTTACCAATTATTATACTTCCTCCCTAATCCACGAATGACAAGGAATTTAAAATTAATCAAAATCGCTAATATGATTTCTCGTGCGAATTTTCCCTCCATATTTTTTTGTTTTGTTCCTCTATAATTCTCAAAATTAATCTCGGTTTTACTGTGATTTCTCTGTTAATTCAAAAGTCTTTAATCAACAAAAATAAGGGTTAAACCTTTTAAAAAAAGTAAAAGAAAAAAATCGGTGTGTCACCACTTGCCTGGTATTACGTTATGGATCGATAGTGAAATCCAAAAAACATTTGCGAGGCTTTTCTACTACACTTACTAGACCGTAAGGTTGGCAGAGCACCACCACCACCAGTCTTATTATGTCATTACGTTCACCCCACTCCGCGCGCCCCCTGGTCCAGGAAAATTTTTAAATAAACTACACTAGAACTAACCAGAACTACTTCATTTCAATAGGCCTAAAGTTTAGGGTTGACGCCTTATGAAAAACATGCAAATGTACTCACGGAATGCGGACGTCAAAGTGCAATGCAACTAGATATTTTAAGGATCAGATGGGTCGAGAAGAATGGTAGTTTTGTTCACGAGAACACGCAGAATAACCTTTTCGAATTCTTTACTATTTAGACCGAAGTTCTCAAAAATATTTTAAATCATCTGGCAGGTAAAAATACAGTGTGTCAATATGTTTTGTGTGTAATCTGAACCACCCCTTTTTTGTGTACTCTTGACGATTCAAACGAAAATATCACAGTATATCTTCTTATTTTATGATAAATTGAATACGTTCTTTCAAAAATACATGCTATACAAGGTTGTTTTGCCGAAAAATCAGATAAGGGCACATTTATTTGTTTTCCAGAGATCATATCGGTACTACTTAACGTACATAATGTACTAGACCAAACAAGAAAATAACAATCTTCCTCCTAAAGGGATATAAACAGTTTTTGATGAGCTAAATATATTTTGTGACGATAATTTTCTCACGAGTTTATGATAATTGTCTTACATATATAATATATAATATATTCAGCATGATAACTAATAAATATCATTTTTTTTTAACCCCCTCACTTCTAAAAGTATCGATATTTCCCCTCACGCATAAAGATCCATTCAGAAACCCTACTTTGAGCGCGCAAAGCGGGAAAAGTTTAAGGGGGTAGGTGTCGTAATCTGGTACCGTTTCAATAAAACACGCCTCAGAACAAATTAGGGCGGTTGTAAAATTCCTGAGGATACTCGTTCGTAGACAGCTTCGTCTAACGATTACAGCATCTCAAAGTCAACCTTGTTACAATCACACACCAGGTGGTTGAGGTCCTAATTCTAGAGCACTACGGTTTTTTTCAAAATCTATCTTCTTTTAGACCCCACATACAAAGCGGTCTGAAAATTTTACACAGAAGTACGGGAAGAGTGAGGTTACTAATATGTTAAACCCTTGTGAAAGGCATATAAAAAAAGTTCCGTCAATGGCCCCAGAGCCACAATTGTGGCCTACTTTGAACGTTGTTTACAGAAGCTTAAGGCAGTTGGAATTTTCAATTTTTTCTGCAATAAGGAAGTTGAAAGATGATATTTTTTGCAATCCAACATTTCCATATTCTAGAATTTTAACTGTTTTTTGTTCGTAGAAAATATAGTGAGAAAAGCAAGCATACATCAATATCACGTGATACACTGTCACAGTTGTCTTCAAAAAGTTACATTTATGTCTAAAACGATGCAAAAGTATCTGGCCTACGTCCAAAGTTTTGTCCGCTTTTGATTTTTATCTCATAAATCAAAAAGTAATTTATAATAAGTCAAAAATTTTTGATGGAAAATCATGATTTTTCGATGAAAAATGTTTATTTTTCCCTATAAAAGAGATTATTACACTTTTCCCTTTATTTTTAGGTAAATATGGAATGAAGTAACAACTGTGGACATTTTTGATTGCTTAAATTCACTTTTATGATAACTAAATTTTTTCAGGGATTACTTGAAGTTTAAAAATTTTAGAACTTTCACTTCTGAAGAAAAATATCTGCCCCTAGATATTATTAATTTTTAGTTTAACTGTTATGCATGCACATAACACTTTCCTAAAAACTGCACTAATCTCAACACTTTGTAATTTTATGTCTAGTTCGCAAATAATTTTTTTCCGGAAGTGAAAATAGGCCAAAAAATCAAGATCAATCAAACTCCCCGTATTCTGGAACCAAACATTCGAAAAAAATTCAATTATTTTGGAACCGAATTTAAATTCTTTATAATGTGTTTGAAAGAAAAGATTCTACTGATCCCGTTTTTTTTGCTTTTTTGGATGATTTTAGGTATTGCTGGAGCCACAATTGTGGCTTCTGTGCTTCACAAGGGTTAAGTCATTTTTTGAATTTCGCTCTTGAATTTCTAGAATCACTTTTGAACGCCGATTTTACAATTTTTCGTCTTCAAAAGTGATACTTCTCCTAGAACGGGAAGTTCAAGATACAGACCGTTTTTCGACTCAGGTAGATGAATAAAGTGTCGTCACATATGTTTGGCTCGGATTTTCGAAATTTCCACCCTAGAATTGCTAGAAATATGAACTATAAGTAAACCGGAAATGAAAAGTTCGAAAAAAAAGTTTCGTCTGATCGGCAACAAAAAGTACCAACCAAATTGAAGCTGAGATTTTCACTGATAAAAGTTGGCTTACAGCTAATTCAAACTTTTCAACCACTCAGGTCAATTCGATATTAGGTTTAAACATTTTGGCTTAAAAATAATTGAAATTTCTAGAATTCGATTAAGACATTCGTTAATTTTAATGTCATGCATCGTTTCGGGTGATCATAATTCCACCAAATAAAAAATGTTCATGAATCATGGTGGAATAAACGGTTTATGCGGGTTACAGAAAAAAATATTCGAATTTTGAAAAATTCTAGATTGTTTTGAAAAAAAATTTGCCACCATGAGATTTTCTTGGGTCAACTTTAGTCATAACCGATATTATTTATTTTCATAACACTTAATTCTATAAAGGGGCTCAAAAAATTACGACACCTACCCCCTTAAAAGATCATA
The DNA here is from genome assembly GCA_004367855.1 of Oikopleura vanhoeffeni. Classification (NCBI taxonomy): domain Eukaryota; kingdom Metazoa; phylum Chordata; class Appendicularia; order Copelata; family Oikopleuridae; genus Oikopleura; species Oikopleura vanhoeffeni. The sequence goes on along the minus strand of SCLH01001012.1, from coordinate 66,906 downwards.
CCGCAATTATTTTTTAGTTTATGAGATCAAGGATAGACTTAATTCTATAGCGTTTATTATTTTCAAATTTTTATTGCAGTTTATTGGGCTGTGTGAATAGTGATTAACTCTCGCTGATTTTAGAGATTATTTTCGGGTTTTTAGAGAAATCATTTCTGAATAAATTTAAGTCACAATCGGAAGTTAGGAAGAAAACTAAGAATGAAATATATAGCCCGAGATAATTTCCTAAAAAATGATATCCTCATAGTTTTCATTTTATGTTCCGTATTTACGCTATCCTACTTATACAAAATTTTGACAAAAATTCAAAATAAAAGTAGGAAAAAATTTCTATCTAAAATTGCAAACTTTATAACACATTTTAATTTAAAGTTCCTCAATTAATAATTTTTGCGCCTTTAGGTTGTTTGAAAAAAATGTTGGTCCCCGAATGGCTCTTATGCGTGGAAGGGTTAAATAAAAATAATTTAAAAGTTGGTTGGGAGAAGCCAGCGATTGACTCGAGTGAACGCTTAGTGCTTTTTGCTCCCAGTTTGCTGCAATTATAGTCATGGTTTTCAAAAGAATATTTATCACTTTTTGATTGAATTTAGCGATTTTTCTGTGCACTTGAAAAAGCTGTACTTAAGTTTAGTTAATCTCAAGACGAATTCTGAACTTTTCACCACGTTAAATTTTGCCCTATATTTTTGCCATATATCCCCTATTAACACTTTTGAGAATATCCCGGCCCTACAACTTAAAAACATACTACGTTTCCTAATCAGGGCCGGGATATTCACAAAAGTGTGAATAGGGGATATGTAGAAAATCGAATTTTGGTAAGAAATCCCACTGTTTTGATGGGATCAGTTAGAAGTGCAGCCTCCATAGTTTAAAAATTATATTATCGACTAAAGTTCAGCCAGGTAAAAAGTTTTGTGTTTATAAATGATTTATCTCATTGACTTAGGATCTTATAACTTAATGAATTTGAGGGGGTCAAATGGGAAGCCCCGAATTTGAGGCTCCGATTATAATCAATTACTGCGTACAAAAACCAAAAGCCAGGATGTTCGCCTTATTATGCTGGTGCAATATCTCTAATATTTTCTAGTGTTTCGCATGAAACCGTTTTCCGTCAAGGCTTTTCCTCAAAGTTTAAATATATTCAAAAAAGTTTGTTTTTCTTTGTCAGAATTTCTGTTTCGAGAAATTTTTGCGAAAAAAATCAATTTAAAACTGGAATTGTCATTTTTTTCTAAGATTGTTAACATTTATTCTTATCCGGTACTTAATTTCTTGGGAATAAATAATTCTTATGTTCTGTAATCGGACAAAAATGTATTAAAAATCATTCTATTCGAAGTCCAAATCTAGCGTCAAAATGTTCTATAAATAAATAGGTCTAATGTAATGATCATAAATATTAAATTATTTATACCTATTCAAGAGAGAAACTGATTTCGTTGTTACTATTTACGTTTATTTTGGGATGACTAAAAATTAATTACAAAAATAGCAAGTTTTATCAATTTAGCAATCGAAATTTTAAATTTAGACATAACGTTTACTTCTCAATTCGACCTGAGCTCTGAATCAGAGCCACTGATAACTCAATAATCTTTTTGGCAGTTAAACGGAAATTTATTTTTATAAAAAAATTTCATTATGATTAGGTTCCTCTGTCAAAAATACACTCCCAAGATCTAAATAAATTAAATTTGCCTCGGGCCGCCAAGATCTAAACCGCATGTCGCCTGTTCACGCAAAATGACGACAAGTGCTCCGAATTGAGCTTTACTCCACCACTAACATATTCATGCGCCAATGGACGAAACTTAGGGTGTTTTCATTGTGTTCAAAGTATAAAATCAATTTTCAAGATCACTTGAAATTAAAGTTTTTTCTATAAAACTAGTTGATTTTTAAAGATAAGTTAGAATTTTCAGAAATTATTTAAAAAAATGTGTTTTAGGGGGTAGTCAATGACCACTGGTCATCAATAATTCGGGGTCAAGAATGAATTTTATCAAGATGATTATTCAATGAAAATTTGGAAAATACGGGCATTTTGGTGGTCTTTTTTTCTTCATACATGTTCAAGAAAACACCTTTCAATTGTTTCGTAAAAATTGCTCGGGACCTTTCTATATCTTTTTATTAAAATTTATCGATTTTTGGAAAATCGAAACACGATTTATGAAAAAACGAGAACCAATTTGAACAAAACCGTCCGTGGGGCTCTGCACGAACTCATCAGCTACACATTCATGTAGGTTTCGAATGTGTGAATTTAAAATCCAGGGAGGGGATACATTTCGATTGAGAGCCTTAAAATAGGGTCAAAATACGGTTTTTTGATAATGCTGAAGTCAAATCCTAGAATTTTTCAAAAATCTTCCGTGAGGGTCTGCTCACGGTCTGTCTAATTTATTTGAGCTATAAAGCATTGTTATATCTTGTAAAACTCAGGAATGAGATACTTCTTAAAAAAATTATTTCCTAACTTTTGTGAGCTTGTTTCTGATTGGACGAGCCATTTGTCACACTCAAATGTTTTAGGATGCAAGATTTTTGTTCAAATATATTAAAGGCAGGTCATTTGGTCAAAAAATTTGTACTACTTCGGCAATTTGCCATTGAAAACCCCGATTGTCACTAAATTCTTGACGACCACCCTCTTAACCCTTGGAAGCCTGAAAATGCAAACCACCATGTAGGCCATACTTTTATGGCTTGACTTTGGGCCCGTATTATCCGGTGATAAGCTCATACACATGTGATTAATCTCGTATTTAGAAAAAAGCAGAAGGTCCCAAATTTGAAATTGATTGAATAGATTTTCAATATATTTTTGTTTCTGTACGTACATTTTTAAAGAAAACTGCTTGATAATGAATTAAAATAAAATTCGAAAACGTTCGCAAAAATATGAGAATATTTTTATTTATTGGTTTAAAACACTATCTTGAAATTGCATAACAAGTCTGCATAACAAGTATTCTTATCGGTCGATTTCAAGTTTTGGGTTTTCGACTCCAAGGTTTTAAGCCCTGAACCTTTTGAAAAATATTTTTCAATGTTTGGTCTAGTTTTATTTAACAGCCTGAATCAGGCTGCCTGATACGAGGAGAAATTGAATGATTTTCGACAAAACTGATGAAATCAGCAATTTAATAATTTCATTGGTATTCATAGCAAATTGCTATGAGCAACTTCCGTGAACTTATTTTGTTGTTTTTCATTTATAGTAATCAGCTCCATCATTTTACTATTTAGTTTAATTATTATTAACCTGAAATTTTTGGGTACGATGCAACTGTACTCGGTTTTTACTTTTCGCTCGAAAATAATTTTGAGGGCGTTTTTGTGCGGGAGAGAAAGAGTGTTTATTGCGGCGTTTTGAATTAAGAGTAGGCAGAAAATAATAGGAGATAATTACTCAGGATCTGAAACTAATTTAGCAGAATAGTATTTTTTACAGAAGTTCAAATAAATAAAAATACAAAGATGAAGATAATTAATCAGAATCCGACGGTTTTAGGACGTCTGGCGTTTATTTGATTTCGTTTATATATATATATCAGATTCAGTACAACGTTCGACTTTTGGTTTCAACGCCACTTGAAACTCCGGCGGTATAAATGAAGAAGTAATTAAATAATATAAAGGTTATAAAGCTAAAAGATAATTTTCGGAAAAGCTGATTATTTAAGGTATTTCATGGCACTTTGAACAGCCTTACCAAAAAGCCTATCAATGATAAGCTACCATGCTTGTAACTAATTATAAAGTCTACTAAACAAAAAAAGTAAAAAATGCCTTTAACAAAAATTCACGTGGCGCACCCTAATCCTTCAAAAATTGGTGGGAAACTTATTTCTGATTTTGTTGAGATGTTGGAGAGTGACGCTTAATTTGCTACTCCAAATATCAAATCAACTTTGTTTCTGACAAGACCAAAAGTAGCTTTCTCTCTAATTTACACGGAAACTGACGTTATTTGTTGTTGTTTTCAGCTGTACTTGTAGATAGTGCAAAAAGGATGCAGATTACTGGAGTTTAAACTAACACAAAGGGAACTGATTTGCTTGTGCTAAAAAACCCGATAATCTCTCCGTTGAACATATTCACGAAATAAAGCAAATATAAATTCAGCTTCAACAAATAAAAATAAGGGGAACTTTCGGGGGTCTGTTCCGATATTCCGCCGGCCAAAATGAGTTTTTAGGGTACCACAATGATTTATGACTCAAATAAACCGGACAGAACGTGAGCAAAACACCAAGTTGAGTTTTTATGAAAATTCTTGAATTTGCTCTCAGTATCACCAAAAAACTGTATTTTGACCCTTGTTTAGGGGTCTCAATCAAAATGTATCTCCTCTCTGGATTTAAAAGACACACATTNGAAACCCAGATAAATGTGCAGCTGGAGAGTCCGTGCAAAACACCAAGTTGAGTTTTGTCTAAATTTCTGACTCGTTTTTCTGTAAATCGTGTTTTAAATTTCCAGAAATCAAGAAATTTCAACTTTTTTCATACGAAATATTTTTGAACTCATCAAAAAATGCTTTCCTAGCCATGTATCAAAATAAAACGAGTATCAAAATGCTTGTAATTTTCCATATTTTCATAAAAAAGGCATAAAAATAAAATTGGGAAAAATTTGTTTCTAGAGCCTCATTTTGCGACGACCACCCCCTTAAGGCAACTTTTGTAATTAGAGAATTTTCGAATTATTGCTTTTTAAGAAAATTTTGAGTTCGAATTAAACTTTTCAAATTCGACAAATTATGAGAATGTTTTGAAAAAAGTTCCGAACATTTTAAAAAATGCCTTATTTTTTCTTCAAATGTTTTTTTCAATATTTGTTTCAAATCAACGAAAAAGACTCTTCCAAATGGCCACTTTAACTTTCCGTTTAGTTGACCACATATTTTTTATATGCTAGTTGAAAAATCATATGACATGGTTTTGTGATTTTTGGTCAA
>SCLH01001012.1:19491-37481 GCA_004367855.1 Oikopleura vanhoeffeni | reverse complement strand
GCATTTAATGGAGATGAGAAACAAAATCGCGAAAATGACCTCTAGTGACACACAAAAGTGTAAATAATCGGCTTAAATCGGCTATATTATATCTATATTCGAAATGAGTTACTTTTAAACAATAGCCGATTTACTCTGTTCAAATCCTTCAGTGAACGGTAGCCGATTTAATCATTTTCGCATTGAATTATTTTGGTAGCCGATTTACATCCAAAAAATAGCCGATTTAGATGTCTCAGGCATTTCTGAAATCGGTTAAAACCAGCTTTTTTGATATTTAATCATTAAATCGGAAATGAAATACGCTAAACGAAATGTTTTAAAACAAAAGAAATATATGATCTTTTCTGTATTTTTATTTGATTGAAAACTCAGAGTTATATGTATTTGAGATTTATTTAATGATAACTGTATTTTAATAATATTTAGTATCTGATATTTATTGCAATTCTTACCACAAATAAACTAAATTTTTATTTATTTCAGCTAAATATTTCAAACTGAAAAAAATATTTTTTGAAAGTTTTCAACTGAAAATTAAGCATTGAAGCAATCGCTGCAAATACATTTACTCGAAAGGATCTAATAGCAAATTTTCCTCTGATTATAAAACTCTTGAAAAAATTTATAAAAAAGTGGTTCACTGGAAAAAATGCTCCAACTCTTTAAAGCGCCTTTAATCCCCTGTGAGTAGGGTCATACCCGGGAGCACTATCTGCCAAACTAAAAGCGTCAGCAATAATTCCATCAGCTTATATAGTCAACTCTTCTCAAAAAAAACTGAATCCGACCATGAAAATTTTTTTGAGTCACCTAGTGGTCAGAAATTAAGCATGAAAAAAACAGCTTTTTGGGCTTTGTAAAGCACTTTAAGGTATAATATGTTGCTTATCAAATTTTGTAATTAAAAGGATCGCGTTAAAAAAACGTTAAGCTATTTATTACAGAAAACAATTTTTGAATAAAAAATGTTTTGTCGAATTTTGAAAAAAAAATTAGGGTCATTTTGATAAAAATGCGTAGGCGGAAACGACGTTTTTATTAAAAAAATTGCAAGCTGCATTGGTTTGCACCAAATTTTTTTTATATTTATCGGTGCAGAATTTTCCAAGCTTCCAATTTAGCATCATAAGCCACTTGATGTTGGTTGAGAGGGCACTGAAATCGACAATTTAAACTTTAAATTGCCATTTTACCCAAGAAAAATTTTTTAAAATTTTTTTTAAATCAGAATTTTTCTCGAAATTCTGCCCTGAGTGTTTACTTTCATGCGTTGATAAAATTATTAGTTTAAAAGACGATTTTACCCCCGGGTATGACCCTACCTATGAGTCATAGGCTATGACTCCTTAAAGCGACAGATTTTAAAAACTCAAAATGTGCTTTAGGAAGGTAGAGACTGTACGTAAATTTCCTTATCTTAATCAAGACGCCATACATGCCTTTGAAAGCAAACTTTATCAAATTCTTAGTACTTACAATCTCGGTCTAAAAAATACAGTTTTATCAAAAAAAAATAGATCAAAAACGGCTCTTGAGGTCTCGAAAAAAGTATTTGAATCTAGCAATTATAGCGAAGAATTCTGAACATCTGAAAATTCGTTCTGGTAATATTGTCTAAAAATATTAAATTGCGTGACATTCAAAACTCGAAAGTCTACACTAGCAATCTCAGACGTAATCTCTAAATTACGAATAAGCTAAGCTTAAATAAAATGGGAATGGTTCAAATTATGCATCTTTTTTGACCCTTATTAAGAAGGTGGTCGTCGCTAAATGAGGCCCAAAAAATCCCAATTTTATTTTAATGGCTTTTTAATAAAAAAATTGGAAAATAACAAACATTTAAGTACTCGTTTTATTTTTATACAATCAACTCGGTCGCAGCGAAGTTTGTCGCAAAAAGTTAGTCATATTTTCTTATCATTTTCAAGGCACAGCCAATCAGAGACGCACATTATGTCAACGCTTGTAGCGGTGCCCCCCGAGTTGATTGTATATGCTCAGGAAATCACTTTTTGATGGTTTCAAAATATTTTGTATAAAATAATTTGAAATTTCTTGATTTTTGAGTAAATTAAAACATGATTTGTGGATAAACGAAAAAACCGAACCAAACTCTTCTAGGTGATCTGCACGGACTCATCAGCTACACATTCATGTTAGTTTCAAATGTGTGAATTTAAAGTCCAGGGAGGAGATACATTTTAATTTAGACCCGTAAAATAAGGTCAAAATAAGTTTTTTTTGATTATGCTGAAGCCAAATTCAAAATTGTTTACCATAACTCTTCTATGTGATCTGCTCACGTTCAGTCCGGTTTAACTTATACATAAATTATTGTTATATCTTGAAAACTAAGAGAGGAGATACATTTTCAACAAATTATTCCGTCAGTTTTGTAAGCTTGCAAAATTTTTCTTTCCAATATATTAAAGGGGATTCATATTTGGTCGAACAATTTCTACTACTCCGGCAATTGGCCAACCACGATTTTCAACTTTTCAACGACAACCACCCCCTTAAGCTTACGCAGGGTTAAGAAATATGTAAAATTTGAACCGTTTCCATTTGATCTAAGTTTTCAAATTTGATAGATTAATTAATAAAATTTGTTAAAATAAACCTCAATGTTACATACCGCAATACCAGATTTTGTTTGCGGTTTTCATATTAGAGATGAACCAGTTCTGAAACATCTTAGGTTTATTTCAAGTCCGAGATTACCGTAATTTACCGCAATATTCAATAATTTATTTTGCAGATATTGAACTAAAAACAAATTTTTATGTAGACGTTAAAAAGGTGGTTGTGGGTATAAAATGTTGGGAAATCGTTTACGATCGCTTAAGGGGGTTCTATAGGCAGCCCATATCTTTTGTACTGAAAATTATTTTGACTGGATTTTAGAATTTTTGATCTCCACGTAGATTGTTTAATTATATGAAGAAATAAAAATTTGAAAAAATTTAACATTCTGGAATTTTTTTCATAAAATTTGAAACAAGCTTATTTTGAGTATATAGGTTCTATAGGCAAGTCGTATCTTTTGAACTAAAAGAGCTAGAGGTCTGATTTTATGATTTTTGAACTCAACGTGGCTTTTTTAGTCNATTTTTCAATTTTCAAAAAAAAAAAAAAACGTCTTCCGACATACGAATTTTTTAAATTTTTTTTTCACATAATAAAGTTTTATCTTACGCTTTTAATGGCACATATGAAATGTAACGGAGCGCCGGCAATCTTGGCTAATTTGTGTTTTTAAATTTTACAAGTCAATTTTGATCAATAGTAACCTTTCAAAAAAAAATTTTATACTTTTTTTCTGACTCGCACGATTATTTGCTATATTCCAGGTGTTAAGAAAAAATTATTTGAGACTAGTCGAAAATCGCATTTCCCACCCTACTATAGAACCTTAAGCGATTTAACATTTAGATTATTTCTAGGGTTTCAAAACCAAGCTAGCTTGTTTTGAGGATAGCAGGAAGTGAATTTTTCTATTTTTCAAATATTTTTAAAATCTCGACGGTCGTTTTTTCGATTTTTTTTTGAATATACAGGAGTAAACGGAATTCAGTTAATACTGCTGTGCTTTGAAAACTGTTTCACAGTTCATAAAAAGTCATAAATAAAATGCAAATTTCAAACAACAAAATAAAACAGTAAAATATTAATAAAGCATTTATTTGCGAAAGTTACTGAAATTTTAACAATCCCGTTTAAGAGGGTGGTCGTAAATAATTTGGGGACAAGAACGAATATATTATGGATATTATTTTGTTATGAAAAACTTTAACAATACAAGCACATTTATCGTTTTTTTCCACTCGCACGTGGTCCGGAAAGCAATTTTGAATCGTTTCGAAAATAATTTTAGGATATTTTTAGAAATTTCTCAATTTTCGGAAAATTTAGGTTTCATTTCTGACCGAAATAGACGAAAACTGAAAAAAGCTCTCGTTGGGCTAAAATCCTGAAAAATAGGCTTTTGCATATATATATTTTCCATATATCCCTTTATCACTTTTTGGTTAGAATGCGTAGCCACAACGTTAAAATCACACGTTAAAAAGAGTAGTGGCTACGCATTCTAACCAAAAAGTGATAAAGGGATATGGCTCTTAAAATTGGCTAAAAATACGATTTTTCGGTGATTCTGGATCCAATTAGAAGAAATCCGATGAAAGCTCTCGTTGGCGGATGCGCACATACTCTCCGGTTGGTTGAAAAATACGATCATGGTTTTATTTTCTTAGGAAAACTAGGCCTTTTGCTTAAAAATACTACTTTAGGTTGAAGCTCGTGTTTGGACTATCTATGCGTGATATCGCGTCAATCCGCCAACGAAAACAACGATTTTCGCTTAATTATTGACAACCACTCCTTAAAACATCTTCATCTATATCCCCTATTCACACTTTTTTGTTAATATCCCGGCCCTGATAGGGAAACGTAGTGGTGTTTTTTAAGTAGTAGGGCCGGGATATTAACAAAAGTGTGAATAAGGGATATATCAAAAAAAATTGTGAAAATTTTTTTTTTTTATCTTCAATAAAAGTGTTCATTCTTGCAAACGTTTATATTTATAATTTTAAACATAACTGAGTATCTGTAAAAATATTAAAAAACACTTTGCATTGAAACTCCATTTCCAACTAAACCCGATATCAGAATTTTTTTTTGAGACCATATTTTAAAATTTCAGCCATTTTCGGCTGTACTCCGCTAAAAAATTTCCAAACTGTTTTGCACATTAAAAAATTTCCTTAAAGTTTTTTTTCCATAAAAAATGGTCAAAAATGGCAAAAAATAGACAAAAACAACTTTTTTGGAAAAAAAATTGACCTTCAATTGTGATTTAGTATTAAAAAATGTCCTGACTATCAAAAGCAATGACGCCCAATACACCCGAAATTTTATTGAGATTTTTTTCCACAAATAATTTTTTTTTAATTGCGTGCCAAATGGCACTAACCGGTGTCACAAACAACTGTTGTAAATTTCATCAGTAGCCGAAACGATATTTGCGCGACTATCCTATCTGTTGACATACGGAGATTTAATAGATACCAGAAAAGTGATTCCGCCTGCTTTTCAATGGAGAGTTCAAAAAATCACTAATAAAAAATTTTAAACTTGATTTGAGGAAAATTTTCATAATATTTCTAAAAAAGTTGACAAAAGATGAAAAATAAAAGTTTTATGATTTTTCAAACAGCGATCAGAAAATATGAAGGGATCTATGAAAAAAGTTAAAATTGCTATTTTTTTTGTTTTTTCTCACAGAATTCAATAAAAAAATTTGGGCGAAAAATGCGTAAAAATTTCTTTAATGCTTAGAATTTTTTTGAAAATTTCACGAATTCAAAAATGAAAACTCGAACTCAAATCTTTCCTAAAATAGCTAAAAAATTATTTTCGTAAGTTAAATTGACTCCAATCTGCCGAGTCGATGCCACCCCCTTAAACATACAACCTGGTTAATTTTATAGTGGTTAATTTATTGTTTTTGCGATAGAATAATAATGATATGGTGATATTTAATTTTGACGTTATAATTTCAGCTAGAAGTTAATCCTTCGACTCACAGAATATAACAAGATTAGACATAAATGCACAAGTTTTAAAAAATTTGGTGGCAAGTAATTTCTGGGCACTTTTGACCTAAATAAGTTCAGAGGCTATTGCACAGGGTTTTATTGTTCAAACAACATCTGAAGTTTTATGATGTATATTCAGACCTTTCACACCAAGAAAAGCAAAGACTGTGAGTTGCAATATTTCTAGAGGAGAAGTCCATCCAAATAAGACTCTTTTAGCCACTAAAGTTGCAATTGGAAAAACTGGAACAACGAAGTAAAAGTTAACGATGTACATTAAGACAATGCCAATAATCTTCATCGCTAAAAATGACCATTTTTAATTTAACCCGTGTACTCAGCATTTCAAACCAACCCTGTACTTAGACATTGCATGCCAGAAAATTATGATTTCACTTAGTTTAAAGTCCAAACAATTTTGTTCAAGATTAATTTACTACTGTAGCCTCATTCGATATTCACATTAAAATTTTGCTCTCTAACGTTGCTGGAAATATGTGAATTTTCTCTAAAACATCGTTTTTAAGCCAAACCATAAATTTTAGATATCAATATGAAACAGATAGAATAGACAATTTTTAATCGGGGGGTATCACTGATACCGTATCAGTCAAAACTTTTTTGAATTATTAATTAGTTGGTAAGGACTGTTTGATCAGTATAGGGCGCAGCAAAATCTAGTTTATTATTTCAATATTTTTGTTTTCTTGATCTTAATATCCTAGAAATAATAGTAAACCTGTTGTTCGAAAATAATTTTGATTGGTCCATCAAATATCGACTTCAGATAAAAATAATATCAACATTTTCTACAGAGAAAAGTCCTTAAAATTTTGAAAAGGTGTTTAATTAAAAAATTATTTTTAAAAATTTGTAAATGGGTCTAAAATCTTTTGAAAGATCTATCATAAGTATTATTTGAAATGCCAAACAAATTATTCAGTGATTTTTACCACTAAATTTCCCCTAAAAATAATATGTTTGTACACTTACGAGCTGTCCCCAATATTTTGAAGGTAATAACATTTTCCAAAACAGTAAACACAAAGTTTCCGGCTCCAAACAATAAGTAAGAATAAATGGAATTCCAATTGTTATATTCTCCCTCAGAAAAAGGCATTGGTGAGTGCCAAAGAGTCACAACTCCGAATGATAGAAAAGTTGCAATAATCCGATTATTTCCAGAGATCACAATTGGTTTATAAACCCGTTCTTTCAAAATAGAGTGCTGTCCGTGATCATAATTCCGCCACAAGTCACGGAAGCCGTCTGAAAGCCAACAAGGTTTTGGTGCCCTAAGATTGCGTTAAATTGATGGGTTAAACAGAAATATCTCTTCAATCTTTAGATGGCCATTAAGGGGGTACCAGATGCGAATGGATTTCGCTTGAAATTGTCACTAATACTATGGGCCAAAAAATGAAAATGAGCTGGTTCTTAACTCTCTAGTATGTCAAGTTCAACTGCAATGGTCAATTAGGTCAACAAGAGGATAAAGGTAGCTGGCAGCTGCTAGCTGCTTTTATAACGTTTTTGGTGCTTTGAAAATGCCATATTGATTGGGGTAAGTTAAAATGCAATACCAATCAAATCATCAAAAAAAAATAAAACCTGAGAAGCGATAGTTTCATCATTTTGGTGAGGGTCCTCTTGTGTCGCTTATGTGTCAAGGAATGCATGTATACAGAAAAAAAAATTTGTAGGGTTGTTTGAGACATGTATAATATATAATGAGTCACTTTAAAAAATTGTATTTTTTAACGTTTCAGGTTTATTCCAATCGTCAGAAGGAGAAAAAATAGATTTACAAATACATAGAAAATATTTTGTGTCAAGCAATTAAGCAAAAAATTGCGAAATAAAACTTTTTTTTTTAGCGTTCTAACGAATCGGCGACCCCCGATTGGGCCTCAGGTGCGCACAGTTAATGCCCGGATCGTAATAATCTAGGTTATAGCAGTATTATTTGATTGTTGAGAAAGCATGTGCATAAAAATTTATGCTTCTTTTGTTATTATAGAGTTGGTTTATTTAGCAAGCTAACATTCCTTCGAAAATTTTGCGAGAAATTTTTATGTGTCAATTTTTTTCAATATGGTGAAATGACTTTCGAAAAATTTAATTTTTCTTTATCTGTAGCGTTCTTTCCTGGTCACGCCTACGTACATTATAAAAATGACCTTATTCTTTCACAAACTAAATGATAGTTCTACAAAATGGCTAATCTGACTAGAACTATCCTTTTGAGGGAACGTTAATCCGTTTAAAAATAATCCTCCTAATTAATAATCCGCCCAATTTTCGAAAATTGGTACTCCAAATTTTTAAGGTTTATTGTTCTGGGAACAAATTTTTTCAAATAATTCGACAGTAAAGGTATTAATTTTCTTACTGCAGGCCAGAAAATTCCATAATTCTAGAAAGTTTAGTCAAAAATTGACTTTTTAAAAATAAAACTTAGGCTGATTATTAATTAGGCGGATAATTTTTAGGCGGATTAACGTTCCCTCTCCTTTTTAAGCTTATGGAAGTCTGGTAACAAAAACGCGTAGGTTTGTAAGGCAAAAAGATATGGATTTGTAGAAAAACGTAGCCGTCCTATTCCGTTTACTTTATGCGTATTGTATCCTAAACGCCCTGTATGGAGCCCACTTTCATATTTTTGTCAAAGCTTTTAACCCTTGTGAGCACATAGCCACAATAGTGGCACAAGCATACCTAAAATCATCCAAAAACGGGATAGTAAAATCTTTTCTTACTGACCAAACAGACAATATCTATTTAATTGATAAATCAATTGACTGAATCATTAAATTGAATATAATTTCACACAATTGAAAAATATCAAAAGCACCAGAACTTGAAAATTAAGCAAGATATTAAAATTTCAGAAACAGTTCTAGAATATGCTCGTGATGACAAATTTGATGTACATAGGAATTTGACCAAAAATGTCATTTTAGCCGGTGAACTTGAGGCCATTTTTGAGCTTTGACAGACAAAAATACAAAAAATTAGAGCGGAATTTTGAGTTCTTCAAAATGAACGAAAAATATTTGACCAAAACGGTTTAAAACGAAAACTACAGCAATCTTCTTTTTTTATTTTACCTCATTTCTAAATTTATAAACTAATACCTTACGGGAGTCTATGCTGAGCTGAATAACAGTCCTTTGAGTTTCATATTTTGGAAGCCAGGAGATATTTGTCTAAATTTTCCAAAAAAAGTACCCAGAAGCATGATCGTACTGGTATTTGTACCGGTACAAAAAGTCGATTTTCTCATTTTTTAATACATTTTAATTGGCCGAGGTGATTACAGATTTATTTTTATTCTTGGGGGAAATAAATGAATTTTTAAAAATAAAGGAGAATATCCGAAGAAATTTTTGGTATCTTGTTTAGTTTATGATTACGATGTGCTTGAAGTTTAGGTTTCTTCAAAATTCGGCAAAAATATGTTTTTTTCTCAGGTTTGCACAATACTTAAAAATAACTGCAAGAAATACNTATTGGGAATTTTTCACAACAATAAAATTTCTAAAGATTCAGTGTCGAATGGCACTTATCGAGTGCACAGTCAAGTGATAAAAATTGCATCAACAGTTTCAAAATGATAATCGCACGACCTACCGATTAGTTGACATACGGCGATTTAATAGATACCAAAACATTTAATATGTGATTCTGCATGATTTTTTATGGAGAGTTCAAAAAACCACGAATAAAAATTTTGGGCTTGATTTGGGGTAAATTTTCATAATTTTTTTGAAAAAGTCGATAAAAAATAAAAATTTTATGATTTTTCAAAGAGCGGTCAGAAAATATGTAGGAATCCATGAAAAAAGTTAAAGTGGCTAATTTTTTGGTTTTTACCCACAGATTTCAGTTATAAAAACAAAAAAAATTTTGGACAAAAAATGCGGAAAATTTTTTTTCAAATTTTTTTGATTTCAAAAATGAAAACCCGAACTCAAATCTTTCCTAAAATGGATAAAAATGATTTTATGAAGCTGAAAATATTTAAATCGGTTCAGCTAACTATAATAAGCATGAAAAAATATACTGACTTTCTATTTTCGTAAGTTATATTGACTCNTAAAATTGGAAAAGTTAAAATAAAATTACCAAAAAAACGGAAAGCGATTTTAGAAAAAAAAGGTTCACGTCATAATCCCAAAATCGGATCAACAAGCCCTTAGACTTCAGCTCAGCTTAGGCTTAAGATGAAACGGTTCTAAATTAACAAGTGATGTTTTGTACATTGCCTGAACTTAAAGTGAATTCTAAATATAAGATTTTCTACAATCCCCTGGCGATAGTGATACCAGTGATTACAGTCATTCACAATGTGAACTTTGAGTTTCTCCATGATCGATTTCGGATACCACAGGTAAGTTTCGAACTTTTCATAAAGAATTTTCAAACATGAAAAAATTAAATGAAATGTTTTCTGTGAAGTCAAAGGTGGCAGTATCGAAAATGATCCGTACTGCGCCTTTCTGTCCACGCCTACCTGTGACGCCTGGCCAGCCATTCAGAGCGCCATTCAGAACGTCACTACCTACACTCCAGGTAAGCGTGGACAGAAAGGCGCAGTATGGATCATTTTCGGTATAATAAGGCAGGCCCGACAAAACTTTTTTTGTTTATGGTAGCTGATTTTTTGATATGTTCTAGAAAATTGATAAAAATCATCTATGCGAAAAATTAAAAAAAATTTCACCAGGAAAGTCTTCAAAAACGGTTTTGCGGGTTACATTCTGCGTAATATTTGACCACCTAGAAACTGATGATACCACATCTCTGGAATTATTTTTTAGAGAGTCAATTGCTGTTTTAATTATTTTTGATACCGAAATCCACTCTAAACTACCAGGATCATTTAATTGAGCTAAAACTTTATTAAGTAATAATAATCCCCTTCTCAGAGATATTAAGTTAATTTCCCATGTCTTAGAATTATCACCATGTATCGGTTCTTAATTTTCAATGAACAAGAAATTCTTATATAATATTGGAATGTCAGAATATGTGAACTCCCGTAGTGGCCGCAGCGCTTAAGCATTGAGCCAATTGATAGTGACCCGGAACGATTCATTATGCGGCAAGCATATATGTTTTTTCAATGGATAATGCATAGTTCATTCCAAAGAATTCTCGTACAGTCCTATAAAAACATATTTGTCGTAAAAAAGCTTTATAAAAAGGTTAATATACAAGATGTGAAAATAAGAATATTAAAAACTGCTCTCAGATTTTTGCACGATTCTCACGAAGCCAAGTGCATAGAATAACACGCATGCTTAGGGTTAATTTATGACATTGTTCTATTATTGATCAAATATTAAGACCTGCCACCAATTGGGTATTGCATCTGGCAAAAAAAAAATGGAAATGCTTTTCAAATCACCGATGATCTCATGGTAAAATATCTATTCTTGTAAAAACGTATGGATTATCTCGCGATGAAAAATAATGTTATCAGATCTATCTTCTTTCTTTGCGCCTACGCATTATTAGTTCTCGAGTTTTTTCCGGAAGTTTGGACTGTCTGAAAAATGATCTATTTAAGCCGCGGGGGGGCCAATTTAAAATGGGGCATTTAAGAGAGGGTCCAACGGTGATTTGAGTAATGTTTTGAAAGAAAGGCATATTTTACAGTAATTTGAAAAAGTACTCAAATTACGGTCAAAAGAAATTCCAGGGCAACTTTGCAAGTGTTTTTAAGACATTATTCTCATTTACATGCAGAGTCCGAAATAAAAGTCACGTGACGAAAATAATTCAAAAAATAGAGGTTTGAGGAATATGTCGATAGATAAACTCCTTATTGTCTCGGGAAAAAATAAGAATCACGTGACTGGTTTGGGAAAAATAATAATTCATGTTTCGAAGGTAACTCTTGTGAATTAGCGTGTAGATATTGGCCCAAAAATTTTCATCGAGGCGTAATTTGATGGCATAGTTTGTTCGTACTTTCATCAAAACCTCATTGTCCTAATTTTGAAGGTCACGTGATGGTCATTTTAGGTCTTTGGTGTAATGGAAAGAAAGTGCGTTAAAAGAACCTTCTAAAGACGGATGCCAACTTGCACTGTCTTTTCAAAAATTGATTTAAGTAATTTTTTGAAAAAAGAGCAGTACCTGCATTTGGTCAAATACGCCTTAGTGTCCTGTGAATATACGGTGCAGCGTGATCACTTTGGGGGCGTGATGGTGGTAATGGGAAGAGAAAAGTCTTAGATTTTTTTTTTGGTCCCGCTCAATAGGCTTTTCTTAGATGATTGTTAAAATTTTTTTTGCAAAGAGTAAGTACTCGTAATACCAGTAAGAAGAATTTTCGAAAAAAAAAGCGCACAAAGCGTCAATTATTCAAAATAGTCGAGTCGACCTTTTTTTCATTCTACATGGATGGGTCTATGCTGTTAAAGGCTTTATGAGCGCATCGATGGCAGCACCTCGGGAGTTAATTAATTTCGCCATGTCTTAGAATTAGTGCCACCATGTATCTGGTTTTTAATTTTCAATGAAGCAAAGAATTCTTATAAGAATTCTTATATATAGTAATATTGGAATGGTCAATATTGATACTTGGGTCCTTGAGAATACAGACTGTATTATACAGTCCCGTTATATCCATGTATGGGTGGGGGGAGCGCACGAGGGCGAATTTCTAATGTTTTGAATGGTTGCTCTTGGAAGCTAAACGAGAAAAAAAGATCTTTGAGGCAAGAAATTTATAAATGAAGAAATAAAAAATAAATTTTTTTTTTTCAAAAAATTCGATTTTTTACCGGTTAAATACCGGTTGTGGTTTGTTTAAATTTGGGCTGGTGGACATGGACGTCGGCGGGATTTTAAATTTTGCGTTTTTTCCGCTGTTTTCCAGAGAATTTGACGTTATGTGGCTCAGAAAAATCTGAGACCTGGGAAGAGCTGGGAGAAGAGTTTTTAATAAAAAATTAAGTGTCCTATATTTAGGAGGTGCGCAGTCCGGGTCAAATTCTAATTTTAAAATTAAATAATGAGACGCAGAGAACGGGAAAAAAGTTATCTGGAGCAGAAAAACTACGGGAAAGACAATTAAAATTGAAAATATTTTTAATGAGTTTTTGCATTTTGGCGCAAGGAAATTGAGCGGTCAAAATATTAAAATGCGGCATTTGCAATTTTTCCGGCAGGTCTTGCCGCATGGGTTCTCACCTAGTGCGCACCAGTTGGAAAGCTTTGGTGAATTCTAGCATAAGAATGAAAAAAAATAAAAATTAAGTATTTCGATAAGGTATTGGCCAAAAAATAGTTTTCAGCTTATAAAGTGTTCCGCCTACGCATTTTTTAGTCAAAAATGACCAAAAATTTCTCTGCGGAAACTTTCGGACGATTCTTATTTTTTCAAAAAAATTTTTTTTCAGAAAAAGTAGCAAATTTTATAATGTGACTACGATCCTTGCCAAAAAAGCAGAAACTAAAAAAATTTTGAGCTGATTATGCTGCAAGAAACGAAATTATGCTAGAAAATGAGGGTTTTTGCGAAGCTCAATCTTTCTGACCAACTAGATGGCCCAAAAAAAACTTTCTGTTGCTCGGAATCGTCCTTTTTCGGGGCGATTAACCCCCCGATAAGCAAAACTAAATGTTCTCAGGAAGAGGTTTTAGTTCAGTCTGTAAGGGTTCCCGCCTGCGCCCCACTCTCTATTCCTAATTGGAGATTTTTTTTCCTTCGAAATGAACCAAATTGTTTTCAGAATTTTATATAATTATATTTCACAAAAAAGTGTTTACTTCCAACGAAAGGTACGGCAAAATCTTTATTCTGGCAACGGCCGCTAATTCTGAAAAATTAAGTAAAGGGGAAGTTTTGTAATGCTAGAAATTCGAAAGTTGTGCTCTAATGGGCGTTTTAAAAGTCAGTTTCTGACCACGTAGATGGCCAAAAACGTTTTTTTATCTGCCCGGATTCCGTTTTTGTTCTGGGTCACACAACCCCCTGAGGTCAAAGAATTTGTACAAATCTGTAGTTCTCTCTCGTTAGGTTTTCCTCGTGCGCTCCGCTAACTAGGTATGGGCCATCTGTGGCGAATTGGCTTGAAAGCCGCTGCGAACTGCGGTGACGACTACAGACTTTAACTAAGACCTGCGGCGGGAAAACTCGGCATTTATAACTCGAGCAAAGTGGTTGTAAATTTTGGGCATTTGAGTCTATTATTGAATTTTTTCATTCCGGCCGAAAGCACATAGAATATGTGCCTTTACGTGAGACTTTTATTCATTCCCTAACCCGCGGCACCATGATAAATTTATATTTTTATAATTTTTTGTTTATGGCAGCCAATATAATTTATTTTGAAAAGGTTTTTTGACTTGAATTGTTTTGTTCATAGTATGGGCGCAGCGGGCAAATAGATCTATATTTTATACTGATTGGTAGGAACGAAAAACGAGAAAAGAAATGCTTGAAGCAAAGATTCAGGAGTGGAAGAATAACAAGAAGTGCATAGAAGAAGTCGTGTTTTACGTTTCGGTGGGAAAAGCCTCAGGAGTCACCAAAAAATTTTAAATCAACGGTGGGTTGTAGTTTAGTATAGGGTTCGCCGCTGGCGCACGCCTCAACTATGCAGCATAGTAGAGGTGGCGCAGTGGTAAAACTAAAGTTCCTAGACTCACCGTCCCCAAGTTTGAAAAAATAACAGGTAAAAAAATCGATATTTGTTGAGAAAGAAAAAAAAATATTTTTTTATCTTGAATTCTGCTCAATGATTTTTTTTCCTTTTTTCTTTGATAGCCCACCGTTCAAAAAATTGCCTTATAAGTATATAACTTATTACAATCTGAAATTTGCTTGATTTAAAATTGCCTCGGACAATCACCGCGAATTTTAAATGATTGGCTCCGGAATTGCGGGAGTCCCGGATTAATTCAAGCTCTTCCTTTATTTTATTATAAATTAAGATTGGGGGATTCGAGAGCCGGGTTGAACTTTCAATTGGCATGAAGTCTTCGCAAAGAGGTCTCTTCAAAAACGAAATAGATTATACTGGACCCGATTGAAACTGCCTTGCACAATGGCTGGTGGGTTATATGGCTTGTCTAAAAAATTAGTTTTTCCTCCTGGGAAATATGAATGAAATATGGAAATTTTGGGGTGGTGAGAATCTAGAGATGAGTTTTCGGCTTGGGAAAAAATATTTCAGAGAAGTCATTGAACTCCTGAGTTAAGTTGAACAGTTTTCAAAGTTCGAGTTTTGTTTGACAGATCTATTTTAGATTCTGAAGGTTTAGGGGCTAGTAGAGCATTTCAATAGTTGATATTCAGACAGTTTTTGAAATATATTTTTACGGTGGTTGGCGGTAAATTTTGTCCTGACGGGAAGGCTGGACAAAAATTTTTTGGCGTTTGTCTAAAAAACGGCTTTAAATTTTCGAAGAATAGTTCCAGTCAACTTTCGCCTAAAATTTCTAATCATTTCTGTCAGGCTGTGGTTCTGGTACGTCGCGGCGAATCGCGAGTGAGATTGTATAAGTTGTTGTTTAAAACTTGGAATGTTGTTTTTTGCGGGACTTTATATCTGAGTAGATCACTGCCGTATGGTGTCGGTATTTTTTAATAAATTGGTCACTGTTTCGTATTTGTGACGTAGTGAATAGATCCAGGATGCTTATTTACAGGCCAATGAAATCACAGGATTTCTATTCTGGTGACATAGTGGATAAAATACGAACAGCATGAGGCAGGATTTTCAATATACCGTTGCAAGAAATTGGTAAAATTCATTAATTAGTTTCTTTGTCTATTATTTAGAGGAGTAGAAAGTTCAAAAAGTTCAAACATGCCTAAATTCATAGGCGACAGGTCCTCACGATCCGATTTAAGGAAGTACCTGACGGAATCTTTGATATCTCGTACAGGCTCAGACATGGTAGATAAGCTTTATTACTTTATTCTCAATTTTGTTATCGGTTTCATTCCAAGAAGAAAATTTTGATAGTAAAGAAGAATTTCCGAATTTCTATTTTTTTTCTGAGTATAATGGATTTTCGCTTCTATACGGCTATTAACTTCTAAAGTTTTAGCGTTCTGGCCGCGTTCACGGCTAATTTGTTGAATGAGTTCACGTCTTGCAATTGCAGTCTTGAAAATAAAAAATAAAAATTTAATTTTCGAAAATTTTTTTTTCTTAGATTGAAAAATGGGGACAAAAATANGACCAAATTTTTTTCAGAAATTTTTTTTTTCAAAAATTTTTAATTCCAAAAGGTAGCAAATTTTATTCTGGCAACGGCCCTAATTCTGAAAAATTAAGTAAATGGAGTTTTGTATGCTAGAATTCGAAGTTAGTGCTCTAAATGGGCGTTTTAAAAAGTCAGTTTCTGACCACTAGATGGCCAAAAACTTTTTTTTTCTGCCCGGATTCGTTTTTTTCTGGGTCAACAACCCCGGTGAGGTCAAAGAATTTGTATCAAATACTGTAGTTCTCTCGTTAGTTTTCCTCGTGCGCTCCCTATGCATGGGCCATCTAGTGCGAATTGGCTTGAACCCTCGGAACTCGTGAACGATACAGACTTTACTAGACTGCGGCGAAACTCCATTCTTACTGCAAATGGTTGTAAATTTTTGGCATTTATTATTATTGAATTTTTTATTCCCAAAGCACCATAAATATGTCCTTACTAACTTTTTCATTCCTAACCCCAGGCACCATAAATTTATTTTTATAATTTTTGTTATGGCACCATAAATTTAATTTTGAAAAGTTTTTACTTGAATTGTTTTTTTCATAGTATGCGCAGCGGGCAAATATCTATATTTTAAACTATTGGTAGCAACGAAAAACGAGAAAAAATCTTGAGCAAAATTCAAGGGGGGAAATAAAAAAAAAATCAGAATCGTTTTTTTTCGGTGGCTAAAACACCAGGATCCCAAAAAAATTTTCATCAACGGTTTTAGTTTAGTATAGGGTTCCCGCTGCGCACCTCAACTATGCAGCATAGTTAGGGTGCGCAGTGGTAAAACTAAAGTCCTAAACTCACCGTCCCCAATTTGAATAAAAAACTGGTAAAAAATCGTATTTTTGAAAAAAAATATTTTTTTATCTTGAATTCTGCTCAAGATTTTTTCCTTTTTTTTTGATAGCCATCGTTCAAAAATTGCCTTATAAGTTATAACTTATTACAATCTGATTGCTTGATTTAAAATTGCCTCGGACAAGCACCCGATTTTAAATGATTGGGTCCGGAATTCGGAGTCCGGATAATTCAAGCTCTTCCTTTATTTATTATAAATTAAGATTGGGGGATTCGAAGCCGGGTTAACTTTCAATTGGCATGAAGCTCCGCAAAGAGTTCTTCAAAAACGAAATAATTATACTGACCCGATTGAAACTCCTGCAATGGCTGGTGGTTTATATGGCTTGTCTAAAAAATTATTTTTCCTCCTTGGGAAATATGATGAAAATATGGAAATTTGGGGTGGTGAGAATTTAGAGATGAGTTTTCGGCTGGGAAAAAATATAATATTGAGAGTCATTGACTCTGAGTCAAGTTGAAAGTTTTCAAAAGTTTGTGACAGATCTAAATTTTAGATCTGAAGTTTAGGGGCTAGTAGACATTTCAATAGTTGATTTCAGACATTTTTGAATAGTTTGACGGTATTTTTTCCTGATACGACAAAAATTTTTTGGGCGTTTTCTAAAAAACGGTTTAAATTTTCGAAATAATTCATCAACTTTCGCCTAAAAAATTTCTATTCAATTTTTTGTCAGCTGTTCTAGAATTCGAGTGGTTTTATAATTTGTTTAAACTTGATTTTTTTCGCCTTTTATATCGAAGATCCTGCCTATGTGTCGTATTTTAATAAAATTGGTCACTTTCTCTATTTGTGACGTAGTGATAATCACAGAATCTATTTACAGGACCAATGAAATCACAGGATTTCTATTCTTGTGACATAGTGATAAAATACGACACATAGGCAGGATTTTCAATATGCCTTCAAAAATTGGTAAAATTCATTTTAATTATTTCTTGTCTATTATTTTAGAAAGTAGAATTTCAAACAGTTAAAAAAACAGCCTAATCAGCGACACCCACTCCCGATTAAGGAAGTACCTGACGGACCTTATATCTCGACAATCAGACATGGTAGAAAGCTAATTTTAACTTTATTCTCAATTTTGTTATCGGTTTCATAAAAAAATTTCCGAAATTTCCTATTTTTTCTGAGTATAATTTTCCTTCTATAGGCTATAACTTCTAAAGTTTTACCCCGTTCACGCTAATTTTTGTTGAATGAGTTCACGTCTTGCAATTGCAGTCTTGAAAATAAAAAATAAAAATTTAATTTTCGAAAATTTTTTTTTCTTAGATTGAAAAATGGGGACAAAAATA
>SCLH01001011.1:217125-237850 GCA_004367855.1 Oikopleura vanhoeffeni | reverse complement strand
AATTAAAACACCACAAAAATCGAATTTCAAGTCTTTTTCGTCATTTTGAGCCATTGTTTCACAAAATTTATGAAGTCACAAGTTCAAGTCTGAAAAAAATCAGCAATTTGAAGTATTTTATACAATTTTGATGTTTTTTGGACACTGATAATTGTGAAAGTCTTGATATTTTATTAAAAAAAATAACCTGATTTGCGTGTGGTAACTATTTATTTTTGTTCTAAATATAAAATTACTGTTTTTGAGGACCATCATAGATGGCACAAGCTATGCTCGGACAAGTTGTGGTAACGGATCTCGTAGTTCCGGTACCAGAGGTTGTCTCAGTTTGCCCGGAGGGCAGTTCTACGATGAATTCTGAGGCTAGGGAGATTCCACGAAAGTGAAATCTGGCGGAGTAAACTACGCCGTCAGAAGGCGAAGGAGGCTCACGCTAACAGGAGCTGAAGGTCGTGAAGGCGCAGCAGTTGGCTCATAAAGAGAGCAAGAATATGGTGCGGAGGGCTAAAGATGCCTTAAAAGAACGCCAGAGGGCACGCTTGAACTTCACCGCCTTAGGGCATCTCAAGAAATAGGCAAACACCTGGGCCCGATGGAGTCATGGGCCAATCCCTTGACGCCAGAAAGATTCAAGGCGATTGCTGAAGCCGCCGTTTCATCCGCCTGGAAGGCAATGCACTAGCCGAGGTCTCGAAAGCACCTGCTCAAGTCGCACAAAGGCACCCCTGACCAGAAATGAAAAGCTGTTTGGCTGAGATCGGCCTCAAGCCAAAGATTTAATTAAGTCATTTTATTTATTTACGTTACACTGCCTCACACTTTATTTTGTACTCGTTTTAGTTATGTTGATCGTTTCTGACCTAGTCTGGCGGAGGTGTCGGTTAAGTTAGACAAGCCAGGAGCGAACACCATAATGGTTCGGCTCGAATAGTTTTGGCTATTAAGAGCCGGGCGCAATATAAGCATCACATACTCATAATGATTGTCTCATTCTTTCAGCCAGAGCATATATAGCAACTTGCGTTCAAATGCATACCAGACCCCTAAGGGACTAATTTGCATGCGACCTCCCGGACCTGACAGTGTTGTGGTTCAATCATAAGATTACCGTGGTTGGTCTGAAATTTATCATGTTTTTTCTTTGAGCAAATTATAAATGGTTCGAAAAAACGATTATAGCGTGAAAATTTTTATCATGAAATAATATTTTTTATAAGTGAAAAACGCGCCAAAAAAAAATTGGTTGGTGACGTACGTAAGAAACAGTTTATTTTACATGAATAGCTTTTTTTTAAAGAGCCATTTTAGCATAACTGCAATGTAGTAAATAAAGTCAAATTATATTTTTGAGCAACTCTAACATTTCCTGACAAAAATGAAATTTAAAATTTTACCGGTTGAAGAAATTAATTTGATATTGTATTTATAAATTCTAATCTTATAATTGATTCGTATACACCGTCTATCAAAGCATCTGCAGCTTCCTTTATAAACCCACTGCTTGTTATTTGAAAAACAAAATATTCTAAAAATCCAGCAGATCCTGAATGAGTATGAGTTCCACTGATGATAATTTGTGAAGCTTTCATTTTTATTCCGCCAGATGCAAGCTTTTGTAAAACACCCCGTTTTATTGCTTGATCTCCCATTCCATTGTCCATTGATACAAAAATAAAGGGCTCATCTCGACAATTTTGTACATACATCGAACGTGCTTAATTTGGATCGAAATATTTTCTGGAGTTGAGATTGCTGTACAGGCGGCCCAATAGCGCCGAAAGTTTTTTTCCAAAAAGCTTGGCGATATTGGCACTTTCGGCGATATGGGGACTGATAACATTATTTTTGTTCAAAAATGAAAAACGCGTGGGCATTAAAAATGACGTCATATTTTGGAGTTTAACAATAGCTTCAAATGAAATGGCAAAATGTGTAGACGTACTTCACCAAAGGCAATCAAATATAAATTTAAAAAGTATATTTGAGAAATTTAATCTTGAAATATGACGTCATTAATGATGCATTCGAAGTGTCTACCAGGGATCGGATTTTTTCAAAATTTGACCGGGTCGGGTCAATTTTTTATCTAAAATTTTCCAGGTCGGGTCGGGTCGAATGCCGACCCGAGTACTTTTTCGTCAGGTCGAAAATTTTTTTCGACCCGGGTCGGGTCGGAGGTCGGGTCAGGTCGATCTTAAAGGGGAAATTTAATTTTCAATTTAATTTTATTGAAAAATAAGCCCCAAATCGGCCGAAAGCCGATAAAGGGGGATGCTATATTTTTATTTAATTTTGTTGAAAAATGAGCCTCAAATTGGCCGAAGGCCGATTAAGGGCTTTATTATATTTTTATTTAGTTTTGTTGAAAATAAGCCCAAAATCGGCCGAAGGCCGATAAATGGGGATATTATATTTGTAATTTAATTTTGTCGAAAATGAGCTCCAAATCGGTCGAAGGCCGATAAAGGGGGGTATTACTAGTATATTTTTAATATAATTTTCTTAAAAAATGAGTCCCAAATCAGCCGAAAGAGGAAATTTAATTTTCAATTTAATTTTATTAAAAAATAAGCCCCAAATCGGCCAAAGGCCGATAAAGGGGGATATTATATTTGCATTTAATTTTGTTAAAAAAGAGCCCCAAATCGGCCGAAGGTCGATAAAGGGGGATATTATATTTGCATTTAATTTTGTTAAAAAATGAGCCCCAATCGGCCGAAGGCCGATAAAGGGAAATTTTATATTTGTATTTAATTTTGTTGAAAAATGAGCCTCAAATTGGCCGGAGGTGAATATAGGGGGATTTTAAATTCGTATTTAATTTTGTTGAAAAATGAGCCCAAAATCGGCCGAAGGCCGATTAAGGGCGATATTATATTTTTGTTTAGTTTTGTTGAAAATAAGCCCAAAATCGGCAAAGGCCGATAAAAAGGGACATTATATTTTTATTTAATTTTATTGAAAAATAAGCCCCAAATCGGCCGATAAAGGGGGATATTATACTTGCATTTAATTTTGTTGAGAAATGAGCCCCAAATCGGCCGAAGGTCGATAAGGGGGGATTTTATATTCGTATTTAATTTTGGTGAAAAATGAGCCCCAAATCGGCCGAAGGTCGATAAAGGGGGATTTTATATTTGTATTCAATTTTGTTGAAAAATGAACCCAAAATCGGCCGAAGGTCGATAAAGGGGGATTTTATATTTGTATTTAATTTTGTTGAGAAATGAGCCCCAAATCGGCCGAAGGTCGATAAAGGGGGGTTTTATATTTGTATTTAATTTTGTTGAAAAATGAGCCCCAAATTGGCCGAAGGGCGATTAAGGAGGATATTTATTTTTCCATTTAATTTTGTTGAAAAATAAGCCCCGAATCGGCCGAAGGCCGGTAAAAAGGGATACTTTATTTTCAGTTTAATTTTGTTGAAAAATGAGTTCCAAATGTTCAGGAAACTTGACATATTTTTGCAATTTGAAGTAAAATATTTTAATTTTATTTTGAAAAAAATCGGCTTAATTTAACGGAATTTTTCAAAATTGAAATATATCATCTAATTGTAAAAAAAAATCAGTAGAAAATTAGATAATTTTTTTCAAAAATTTGAAATTTTTTTTTAAAATTTGAGATTTTTTCTTAAATTGATCAATTTTTTTAAATTTATCAAAAATTAATGAAGAAAATTTGTCAAATTTTTAAGAAAGTTGTCGAATTTTAAATTAATTGTTAAATTTTTGCGAAAATTGTCAAATTCTTGATAATATTTTATTATTTGTGAGAAAATTGTCAAATTTCAATCAATGAAATCTTTAAAAAAATTAAAAAAAATTGAAAATTAAACTTTTTTCTAAAAGTTTTTCAATCTGAAAAAAGTTTTCAAAGTTGAAAAAAAATTAAAATTAAATTTTGAAGAAAATTGACTAATTTAATAGAAATCCTGAATTTTTTTAACAGAGGTTTTAAAATTTGGATAAAAATTATCAAATTTTCTATAGAATTTGTAAATTTTCTTTAAAATAAGATTATTTCTTCCAAATTTGAAAACTTCCTTTCATATTGCCTAATTTTTTTAAATTATACTTAAATTTTAAACTTGTTATCTTAAATTTCTAAATTTCTGAAAACTTTTAAAACTTTCCAGAAAATTTGGCAATTTTTTCTGCTCATATCTCAACAAAAAAAGATAAAAACATAAAATCCCCTTCGGCCGATTTTGGGCTCATTTTTCAAGAAAATTAAATAAAAAATATAATATCCCCCTTTATCGGCCTTCGGCCAATTTGGGGCTTATTTTTCAACAAAATTTAATTGAAAATATAATATCCCCTTTTATCGAGCTTCGGCCAATTTGAGGCTCATTTTTCATGAAAATAAAATTAAAAATATTATATCCTCCTTCATCGACCAATTCTAGGCTCATTTTTCAACAAAGTTTAATAAAAAATATAATATTCTCTTTTATCGGTCTTCGGCCGATTTGGGGCTGATTTTTCGAAAAAAACAAATAAAAAATATAATATCCCCCTTTATCGGCCTCCGGCCGATTTGGGGCTCATTTTCAACAAAATTAAATTAAAATTATAATATCCCCATTTATCGAGCTTCGGCCGATTTGGGGCTCTTTTTTCAAAAAAAATAAAATTAAAAATAATATATCCTCCTTCATCGACCGATTCTAGCTCATTTTTTCAACAAATTTATAAAATACAATAATATTCTGCTTTTATCGGTCTTCGGCCGATTGGGGCTGTTTTTTTCAACAAAAATTAAATAAAAATATAATATCTCGCTTAATCGGCCTCCGGCCGATTTGAGGCTCATTTTCAACAAATTAAATTAAAAAATATAATATCTCTCTTTATCGGCTTTTGGCGATTTTGGGGCTCATTTTTCGACAAAATTTAATTTAAAATATAATTCCTCCCTTTATCGGCCTGTCGGCCAATTGGGGCCCATATTGTCATTATAATAAAATAAAAAATATAATATCCATCTTTATCGGCCGATTTGGGTTTTATTTTCCAAAAAACTAAATAAAAAATAAAATATCCCCCTTTATCGGCCTCCGGCCGATTTGGGGCTCATTTTCAACAAAATTAAATTGAAATTATAATATCCCCATTTATCGAGCTTCGGCCGATTTGGGGCTCATTTTTCAACAAAATTAAATTAAAAATTTGACATCCCCCTTCATCGACCGATTCTAGGCTCAATTTTCAATAACATTTAATACAAAACATAATATCCTCTTTTATCGGTCTTCGGCCGAATTGGGGCTCATTTTTCAATATCCTTCTTTATCGGCC
This sequence comes from Oikopleura vanhoeffeni, assembly GCA_004367855.1. NCBI lineage: Eukaryota > Metazoa > Chordata > Appendicularia > Copelata > Oikopleuridae > Oikopleura > Oikopleura vanhoeffeni. Next base: position 232,547 of record SCLH01001011.1, on the reverse strand, counting down.
TTCGGCCGATTTGAGGCTAATTTTTCAACAAAATTATATAATTAACGTAAAATCCATTTTCATTGGGCTCTGGCCGTTTTGGTGCTCATTTTTTATCAAAATTAGATGAAAAATATCATTTCCCTCTTCATCGGCCTTCGGCCAATTTGGCGCTTATTTCTCATCAAAATCAAATAATTAACATAAAAGCCTTTTTAATCGGCCTCCGGCCAATTTGGGGCTCTTTTTTCGTTTAAATTAAATAAAATAATATAATATCCATCTTTATCGGCCTCCGGCCGATTTGGGGCTCATTTTTCAACAAAATTAAATTAAAAATATAATATCCCCCTTAATCGGCTTTTGGCCGATTTGGAGCTCATTTTTCAACAAAATTTAATTTAAAATATAATTTCTCCCTTTATCGGCCTTCGGCCAATTTGGGGCCCATTTTTCATTATAATTTAATAAAAAATATAATATCCCCTTTTATCGGCCTCTGGCCGATTTGGGGCTAATTTTTCAAGAAAATTAAATTAAAAATATAATATCCCCCTTAATCGCGCTTCGGCCGATTTGGGGCTCATTTTTCCAGAAAATTAAATAATTTACATACAATCCCCTTTTATCGGCCATCATCATCGGCCATCATTTTTCAATAAAATTAAATAAAAAATATAATTTTTAAATTTGATGATATCTTCAAAATTTTATTCGTTTCTTAAACAATCAATTTATTCATATACAATGTTTAAACCGATTGGACCAACGTGAACCGCTTAATTTGCAAAACTTTAATTCGCGACTTTTGATTTTCAAAACAAAGTCTAGCCGTTCCGATAAAAATATGTTTTTTTTGCAAATCATGAGATTTGTGAAAATACACACCATCTCAATAGGAATCACGGGAGGACCGTCTATAATAGGACAATTTTAAGAAAAAAACTCATTTTTTGGGGTATTTTATGTTTTTTAGACCAATTTCGTTATTCCACACATGAACCTTGATCGGAAATTCAATTTCGCATACGCTTCAAGTCTCACAATGACTTTAATTACGATTTCAATTTAAGCCAATCAGGAAGAAGGACCAAAATTTTTTATAAAATTTACCCAAAAAATGTTTGTCTGGAAAAAATACTATCCAGTTCCTCAGATTTTTCCCAAAATAGCTTCAACACAAAAATACTTCAATCGCTGCCACCCTAATCAATATCTTAAATTTTCAAAAAAAGATGACGAAAATATTTCGAAATTTTTGAAAAATGTTTTTTTCTGTTTTTTTGCGAGAGATAAATCAGAAACGCATATTTCGATTTGGTACATCTCCCTTACCTTCTATTTTGGTCTTGACTGAACTTGACTGACTGCAATTTTTCAAAAAATCAAGTACGAAATATGACTTGATAACAAATTTTTTTTATAGTAACTGATACTTTTTTCGCTGATTGAATTTTTTGTATGATTCCAAATTTTATGAAAATCCTCTTTAAAAAGCTGTGCGACCCTGTGCGCGATATTGGCATGAGTTTTACAGTAGGTATCTTGAATTTCGAAAAAATGACGAAAATTATTCAAAATTTTTGAAAAATACTTTTTTCTGCAAAAAAAATAGGAGAAGATGTTATGGAGGATTATTATATTTGGATTTCCTAGAATTTAATAGGAATGCTTCGATCTTTATAAGAATAAGATCGGCAATTTTGGCAGCAATCAATTATTTTTTTTTTCAAAGACAAGCTAAGCAATCTTGGCTTGGCTTTTGACTAAGCCAAGCCAACTTGCCGGGTTGTAATGCGCGTAGTTAAAATTGCGCCGGAGTTAGAAGTATAAATTTCAAAAATATCTTTAAGCTCGCTACATTTTCAGCTGAAACTTTGCCATGAGCCAGGAACATAATGCCGTATTAAGGGGAATAACATTTCTCAATTTCGGACTGTATTTATAGAATTGCAAAAGCCTAATTTCAAGGTTTTGCTCTCAAATGCATCTCTCTTGGTTATTTAGAATGCGTATAATTCGGGAAAATAAAGAGAAATAGTTTTTGGTTATTTAAGCGGAAACCAGATTTTTTGAATCTTTTTTGTTTCAATTCTAGAGAATGCTATTTAGTACTGAAGAAAACTTGAAAATAAAGTTTGTGGATTAAGTCGACAGTACATCAAATTGAAAGCTTAGTAAGCGAGAAAAAAAATATGCTTTAGCTTTTTGATATTTTTAGCTCGTTCTGGTCGAAAATTAGGTTTTAATGGTTTTGCTAAGAAAATTACTCCGAAAATTCGCAAAAATAAAAATTCAGATTTTTTTTTCAATTTCATGCATTTAATTTAATCAGGTTTATGCTTTTATCGTTTCTGGATTTTAATGATATTTTGTTGACTCAAAGTAACCTAAAAACAGTAGACCGCTACCCCTTAACTCTCACCTAGAAACGAGAATTGCTCAACAACCAGAAGCTATCTGAAGGACTAGCTTTTGAGCGTTATCACGAGAAACTGGAAATAATCAATTAAAGCTTATTTCTTACTGTCAGATAAGAATAGAATTAAGTGAATAAACATAAAATTTTGAAATTTCGGTTTTTGAAATCGGTAATAGTCGTTACAACTGAGATTGAGTAGTATCACTCAAGAGAGACTCAGATGCTAACTAGAGTAAGTCGCTCGATTTGTAAGGCCTGTGTACCGCAGTTTACTCACAAAAGCTTACATCTAGCTTATGTGAATATCGAACTCTTAAAATAGTGGTGTACAGTAGACTGATTAAATTAGGGAGCTGTTGGGGCGAAAGGTTTTCGCGTCATAATCACATATTCTAGTAGTTATATGAGCAGTTTGGCGTGTGGTTAGCGCGACTCGATGATATCCGTTACTGGGTTGACTCCGGACTTCTTCAAACATTTTTCTATGGTAACAACATTCACAAGTGGCAACTCTAGCTTTTTATAATAATCTCAGATGAAATATGATTCTTCGATCGCTCACAAAAAATTATTATATGCTGCGCGCAAATAAATGCAGCAAATGTGAAAAATATTGCTATTAGCTGACAATAAATCAGTACCAATTAATGTTGTACAGGTGATTCGATTTGTTTTGGCGGCTTTTTTGGGTTAAATTGCGTTCAATTCTTTCGGAAATAATTTTTTTGAAAAATATTTTTTTTATTATTTTTGAGTTTAATAAGAATCACATGTGCAGAAAATATTCTTTCGTATGAGACTGCAGACAATAAAACTTATACAAAAGAAATCTCAAATCTCTCGCTAAAACTGCTTCTCAGAATTTTGATATTATGTTTAGTTTTCACACAATTAATTTTTTTAGAATTTTGGCGAAACTCTAAAAAAAGTAGGAAAAATATTTCGACCGGTTATTGTTTAAACTTTTAACATATATTTTTTGGATGAAATTGCAACTCCATGACGCATTTGAATTGTAGGTTGTGACGATGTTATTTCGCGCCGTTTTGGCCCAGAAATTTTTTGCTTCAGATAGTCATAAGGGTGTGAGGGGGTTAACTAAGCGTTGGAAAATCATAACATTAAATAACTCTTGGGGGGGGGTTTTTTAAAAAAAGTTAACAAGACGTGTACTTCTAATAATCTAAAACAATTTGACAAGCAAATTTTGAAAGTCAAAATGGGGAGTTGGTTGTTAGTATACATTTTGGGTACGCTAAGCACGCCGTGCTTTCCGTCTCACTATCAAAGTATAGTGAGCACAAAAAAAGGTTCCTGGTTTTTATTCGCTCACTTGGAGAGAATTGTTTTTCGGGTTAGTTTTTATTTGAAATTTTATCATCGGGTATCTTTTTGAGTTAGAATACCAGTGGAAAGAATAATTATGGTTGTACTCGGTCAAAATTATCATTTTTAATTCGCTCAGTGAGCGCGCTCACTCGAACTCGATACTGTACAATCCATCGAGCCACAATAAAAGCGTGGATAATACGGTCTTGAATTGGCTCATATTTTGGTTCTTACACAGTGGTAGGAGACGATGAGTATAGCTTGTACCAGGATGCGCGCACCGAGTTGATTATAGTAAGCATTTTTTCGGTGTCATTTGGCATTGGTTATTCCAAATTGAGTTTAATCAGAAAAACTCTTTAAAAGCAAAACTTTTGCTCGAGGCGATTATCATTTCGTTTTTCGCATGAAAAATGTTAATACCGCTTTAGCGCCAACTTTTCAAAAGAACGAGGACTAATAGGTCACGTTTTGTACAGCTTTAATTTTTTTGCATGAATTTTTATTTTTCAAGATGTGTTTTTAAAATTCAACAATCTAAGTCCTGTTTATTTTCAAAACTCAATTTTTTCTTGTTTCTTTCCAAGAAATTTTGGGAATATTAAAATTGTTTAAAAATTTTATTCGAAAAACATTTTTATACGTCTTTTTTAAATCGGTATATGTAGTACTGTAGGAACTAGGTATGTTAATTTATTAATCGAGAACAACAATCAATAAACATAAAGGGCACGGTCACATGATTAGTCATTTAAGCTAGACGGCGCTTATTGGCTAAATTGGACAGCCTTTTTTTGTTTTTTTCACAAAAATTTTACATTCTGTATCAAGATTTTTTCCGAAAAATATAGAGTTTTTCGAAAAAAACAATTGTTTTAGGTTATGGAAGACAGAAGAAGAGGAGAAGTATCGTAGTGATTTACCATCGACGTTTGTTTCATGTTAAGCAACAATTGATGGACAATTTTTCATTCTCAGTTAGATCGAGCATGTCCAGAACACTTCACAGTTGATAAATCTGTAGGAATAAGAAGGAACATATTTCAACATTCAAGGTTTAGGTGATTTTTTGTTTGTTGACAAATGGCGACAACCCTTGAGCAGTGTTCTAAAACGGGAAAAAATGGGATATCCGATCGACTGGAGATGGAATTGGAAATTCGATTAGGTCGGGGATTTGATGAGATCCGAGTGTTTTAACGTCCTAAATCCAGAACAATTTCTTGGACCTGACAGTCTTTTCACGGTCAGGCGTGACGTTGGTGTTTAAATCGAAGCCGTATACCTTCGTTTCATTATCAACATATATTTTTCACTTGAGTCATATGGTAATTTTGATAATTTCCTACAATCGTAATCAAAAAATTTTGACAAAAGTAATTTAAAGGCAATCAATGGTGATAAGAAAATATAAATCTCTCTTTTTTGCACGATTAACAATTAAGGCCTAATTGAATACGCATTGGGTAAATTTGACATTTTAAAATTTGCAGTATTAAATTGGGTGCTGAACTGCAAAAAATTGCATGATTTGTGATTTAAAATTTTCACAAAATAGTCCTTAAAAATTAAAAAGAACTTTTTTTTAATGAAAGGTTCAAGGCAATTTCAAGTTATCGCAGAAGCTTGTTAAGTACCTCAAAGAATTGGAGAAGGTCGATTTTTCTATAAAATATTAGCAACTATGGATGATTAATGTTTTTAATGAACGGATTCTAGAGACAAAAAAATATAGTCAAATTTCTGAGATTTACAAGAAGATTGTTTGCTCTCTGGGCAACCTTTCAGTACATAATTGAACACATAGTTGCTAATATTTTCATCAGAAAGTCGACTTTACCATTCTTTTGAGGTACTTATGAGTCTTACGATAAACTTTGAAAGTTAACGGGTAACTTGATATACGCGTAACAATAATACGGTATTTGATAAAGTACTCCAATAGCCAAAAAAATTCAGGGTCAACTTCAAACGTTTTCAAAGAGGTTTTTCTCATTACGGAAGTGAATTGAAATACTTGACATAAATTCAAAATAGAGGTTGAAATAATGTTCAATATTTATCCTTATTTTTAAAAAATAAGATCAGTGACCTATTTGGAAAACATTATGTACTTGGACCAAACCCTTATTTCTTGATTTAAGGTACGTGACGTTTTTCTGTCTTTGGTGTAATGGAGAAAAAGTCTAAAACTTCTTTAAGAACATTTCAATTTTTTTCAAAAATGATGCAAGTAAATTTTGAAAAAAACAGTAGTCTTTTGGCCAACCTTAATTTCCTGAATATACGGTAGTGATCATTTTCAGGTATGGTGTAATGGGAAAAAAGTCTTATGAATTTTTTTTGATTCTGCTCCAAGGTCTTCTTTTCGCTGGTTTAAATTTTTTTTGCAGTAAATAAGTACTGTAATAAGTAAAATTTCATAGAAAAAAACGCACGAAACGTTATTGTATTTAATAGTCGATGATTATTTGTTAATAATTTCATTATGAATGATTAGGGTCCTAAATTGCGATTAAACGGGTCAAGGTCACGCGGACGTAAGACTGTGGGAGTTAACAATTCTTCGTGGTAAAATTATTATGTGAACTTTCACTTGTGAAGTTAAAAATAATTTCGAAAACCATAATACATAGAAAAGCATTTTGGCAATCCGTAGCTTTGCGTAGTTATAAATTGGTAATAGCTGAGGAATAATCTTTGATTTAACTTTTTATTAAATTTTATTTAAGGGGGTGGTGTTAGTGGATTTTTTTTGGAATTTCCGAGGCTTGTAAACGGTTAGACAAATGCAGACTGGGACATTTTTTCGAAAATACCATTAGGAATTTCGATATTGAGCTTGGTTCCTTGGGTTTTCCTTTGAAGGCTGAGGGACTCGTGTTTTAACCGGGTTATCAGATGGTCATCGTTTTAGAAACACTGCCCTTGAGGCATACGTATTAATATGCTTTGCCATTTTCTCGTATCAGCTTTATTTTTTAAATCCGTTGTTTTTTTTCTCGGAATTATTGTAAGCGATTCGTCATTTTTTGATAATTGTCTTATTTTATAAAATCGGAAAAATATTTTAATTATTTATCGTTTTTTGAAATTATATTTTAGTAAAACATTATTTAGAAAATCTAAAGGTAAATATTTCGAAATCGATTTCCATTAAAGGCGTTTCTTTTGCGTCCGTGAAGGCTTTTTTTTCATCGCAAAGGCGTTTTTTGTCCGTGAAGACGGTTTTTTTTGTCACAAAAATGCGTTAAAATCTTTGTTTACTGAAGGGTTTTTTTTGTCCGCGTTTGACTGTCCTGGCTCCGAAGGACGAAAAAACGCAGTAAACGAAAAAACTCAGGCTTTAGTTTTGCATAAGAAAGTCTCAACCGGCTTAAGACATGAATTTTTCATATAGAGTAGAGAATAAACTCTCATCGGAAGATTATTAGAAATTGACAATCTGTAACGCTCATATCAATTAAATAGCGTGCATTCTATTATTGTCAGGGAGTTTACAACAACTATATGCTTTAATGATCTTATTATCAGGTTAGTTTTAAATCGAGAGATACACTTTACGAAAAAAAATTGTAAAAAGAACTTTGCTAAAATGAGATGTTTTTCCGATGAAGATTATTTTTATAATTTAAGCAAATAATAATTTGAAAAATATATGTTTCACTACCGGTTTAGATATTTTACTTCTACATGTTACGAATTGGTTCGAAACATTTTAATTTTTTTTCTGATATGTTTTAGACAAAGTGGGTAATTATTTAAACTCTTTGATTCGTGAATTGTTAGATTTGGTGGAATTGTAAAACTCAAAAAACATAAAAGTTTTTCAACTTGAATTTTTTTTTGAATTAATTCGGCTTTTTTCACAAATTCAGTCATATATATATATAAAATTAATGAATGAATTGGATGATGTTTAAAGGAGGTAACAATTGGTATACGTAATAACATTTTCATCGATAATTTTTTGGTCGACTTTTTTTCCCTATCTTTTAATATGAAAATTGCTTTAAAAACTCTTTATTAGGGAGTGGTGTTAGTGATTTTTGGGATTTCAGAGGCTTCGTACGGTTAGAAAATGCAGACTGGACATTTTTTAGAAAAAAATATTAGAAAAGATCTATCTTTGATCTCACGATTCATTTGATAGTTAGAATCACTCTATCCCAAACATCTGGTTAACCGCGGTTAAACACGAGTCCCTCAGCTTTTTCAAAGAACAAGGATCTGAGCTTTTATGGAATTTTTGTCGAATTGTGGTGAAGAATCTAGAAATTGTCTACTTTCAGTGAATGGTTTGTTTTTTTTCGATTTTTTGCCTCAGGGGTAGAAATATGGCTGAAGTGCCGAAAAGGGTGTTTTTGGATGTTTTTGATAAAAGGTTTTTTCTGCGGAAATGCAGAAACCTCATTTTCAGAATGTATAAGCCTGAGGTGGTGACATCGATCGATTTGTATTTTTTAATTTGCCCTGATTGGCTGTAAATCGACAAAAAAGGGCGAAATGGACAATTTTGAAAAATAAGTGATAAATAGAAAATTTAATGTCAAACAAACAGATTTCTTCGGTATATTTGCTGGAAACGATATTAAGCAACTAATGGTTGATTTCCCAAACACAGGTGTAAAGATCACATATAATTTTTAAATGAAGACTTTCATTTTTCTAGAATCCGCTGTGGTCAAAATCAGACAATAGTTGCTTAATATCGTTTTTCAGCAAATTTATACTAAGAAATCTTTTGATTTGGATTTAACTTTAATTATACTTGCTATTTTCAAATGTCATTTTCGCGCACTTTTTGTCGATTACAGCCAATAAGGCGAAAATTCAAAAAAATACAACCAAGTTTGATGTTACACCTTAGGGCTTGATACATTCAAAATGACGTTTCTGGATTCACAGAAAAAGCCTTTAATCAAAACGTCAAAAAACACTCTTTTTTTAATTTCGCCAGATTTTCTGACCCTGACTCAGGGGGCCATGAGCAAAATCGAAAAAAAAAGAACAGATTTATAAATTCAAGAAATTTTCCAGATTTTGACTGAATTCTTAAAATTTTTCCAATATAAGTCTAGAATCCCTGTTTTTTTAAAAAAACCGAGGATTCGGTTTACCCGGTTAGACCAGATGGTTGGTGAAGTGGTACTAAACTATTAATGGTAATGCGCGAGATCAAAGACAGATCTTTATAATTTAAAGTTTCAAAATGTCCGTCTGCATTTGTCTACCGTAGAAGCTCTGAAATCAAAAATCATACCACTCTTACAAATAAAAATGTATACAATTGAATAATATAGGTCACAACTTTGTCAGAAAATACACGTTTATAATTTTATTGATGTAAATGAAATAAATTTTCAGAACATTTGAACATATTCTGAAATTGTTCCAATGAAATAAATAAATATTTTACGCCTACAATTCTTTTATAGTTGAGATAAGCTTTTAAGAAAACCGACCAAAAAAGTTATCGATAAAAATGGTATACCCTTTAAAAGTGATAACATCTTCACAAATTGTTTGTACCTTAAAATAAATCAATTAAAACTTGTGAATGAAGAGGGATTTAAATATAATTTTGGAACAAATTTTAGTTCTGATTGGGCATTTTTCTGACGTAACACGTGATTCATGTAACAAACGGAGTAAGGAAGCAGGCTTAGAAAACGGAAAAAAAGAGAAGGGGGAACGTTACTATTTTTTTACCCACGGGTAGAGGAAGAAACGAAAATTCAGTGACGCTAAAGGAACGATTGGAAACAAAACAAGGGAAACGGGGATGAAAAGGGAGGAAACTAATGTAGGGAAATTATTTTCCAATTAGGTCCGAAAATGGAATCTTTTCGGCCAAATTTTTGGTAAGCGTAGAAACAAATTCTCAAGTGAACTAGGAAGAGGGGACGACGCTAGGAGAATTTTTTCCTTTTTCTAAGCTGCTTCGAGTGTGTGAGTTTAAAATATTTTTTTAAACTGTTTGACTTCTAACAGTTGAAGTGCAAGACCAATTGAGAAGTTTGTGTATTTGTTAATTCTAAAGGGTCAATAAATTTTTTAATTTTCAAATAATAAATAACTGAAATTCGTTTAGAAAATGAAAGTGAAGAACTGCGCCACGAACTGAATTATAAATACTTCTCATTATGAAATTTTGAACAAGCAATTCTTTTGATTTCTCAATTTTATTTGTGCAGTTTTTCTGTCTTTTTTTCATAAAAATTCAAATTATTTTGAGCTTATTTCTCACAGTTCAATCTGAAAATCTGCCATCCAGCAAAAAATAAACATTTTTAATTACAAAAGTTTCTTTTGAATTTTCATTTTTTTAGCGAAAAACTCGTTCCTGTGGAGATTTGACCAGTCGGTGACATTTCAAGTACATGTACACTATTATATATTTTTAGTAATAATAAATTTTCACAAGTTCACAAAATTTTACTGACGTTTGATTTTATCTATTCCATTACCATCATAACAAGCTTATTTTAACTGCGATTTATTTTTGGTACAAACATAAATACAAAAAATACTAAGGAAACGTTATGAAAATTCAAGTGTCTAACGCAGATTCTTACCTAGGCGAAATATTAATTGGCGTTATGCATCTGTTTATTGACTATGAAATAATGTACCGGTAAATGATATAAATATGAAGTCCTTGTAACTGACTTTTTTCGCTCAAAATTTAAAAGAATGTTAAATAAGTTTCATTTTGCATATTTAATGATTTTTAGATTATTTACGTATTTAACGGTCACGGCGAGTCTATTTTTTGATTTAACGTGATTTATTTCCAGTAGATTTTGACATTTTTTTTGAAAGATTTGCATATTTTTTGCAAATATGAATAAACACATTCTCAAAACGTCCTGACTATGATTTGAAAATTTTCGTCAGGACGTTTGAGAAATGTCAGGAGTTTGTCAATATACTTTTTGTTGGTTATTTCATTTAAAATAAATTCAATTTCGCTTTTTTATTTCAACTTTATGAAAATGAGCGAATAAAAAATGTGAATTATTTAATTAAGGGATACTGGTCGATTTAAAGACTCGGACATGAAATTTTCAGATTAGTTTTAAAAGGTTTTTTTTTTGAAAGATATGGAAATTACAAGCAATTTTGGTACTCGTTTTTATTTTCATACAATGGTAGGGAAAGCACTTTTTGGATGAGTTCAAAAATATTTCGTATGAAAAAGTTGAAATTTTTGGATTTTTTGGAAATTTAACAGGATTTACAGAAAAAAAGAGTCAGAAATTTAAACAAAACTGAACTTGGTGTTTGCACGACTCTTTCAGCTGCACATTGATCTGAGTTTCGAATTTGTACTTTGAAATCCAGGGAGGAGTAAGTTTTCCTGCCGAGGCCTCAAAATAAGGCAAAACACAGTTTTTTTGTGATACTGAGAACAAATTCAAGAAATTTTCAAAAAACTCAAATTGGTGTTTTGCGCACGTTTTCTGTGGTTTATTTGAGTCATAATCCTTGTTGGCCTAAAAAGTAGGGAGGAGTAGGCTTTTGAAGTGAAAAATGTGCACTTTTGGTGAAAATTTGTTCCTGATTGGTCGGCAATTCAGAGGCTTCGATTGTGTTTTGTTTAAGCAAGATTAAATGTTCTTATCAAACTGAAATTAATTTTCGTGCTGTTTTCTAGTATTCATTGAGGGACGCTGAAAAACCTGTTTTTGGCCTTAATATGCGACAGTATCCTTTAATCAGGGGGTCGGCACAATTGGGATGGAATCGGATCGGTGGATCGATAGGTTTCCGATCGATCCGATCCGATCCAATCTTTTCAAAAAGGCACCGGATCCGATCCGATCCGATCCAATTTTTTAAAAGGCGACCGCTCTTCCCGACGCGATCCAATTTTTTGTAACGAGCCGATCCGATCCAAAGCTTCAATCCCGATCCGATATTATTTTTTTTGAAATGAACTGTATTTGGTAATTTTTTTGTGATTTGGGTTTCTTGGTAATTTTATGGTTTAATTTTAACGTTTTAACACAATATTAACGTGCTCTTAGGGGGTAACCAAAATTAGGGCAAAATGTGTATACATGCATAAATAAAAGTATTTATTAACTGTGTCTGTTTTTTTAGCAGCGCGTTTGAAACAATATTACCGGATCCATTAAACAGTTTATAACCTCATTTACTCACAAATTATTTGAATTCGAAATTCTGGAAAGGCAACAAAACAATTTTGTAACCTTATTAACATTAAACATGGAATTGGGTTGCGTGGTCTGTAATAAATCTAGGCGTAAAATAATAATTCTGTGATTTTCGTCTACAAGACAATATTGGGAAAATATTGCTTGAAATTTATATGCGATAATTCTAAATGTCTTAATAAAATTAAATTGGAATTTAAACCTATGATATGAAAAATTGCACATAAAATGAGTTAATAACAAATGTTAATTAACACACAATTGTTAATAAAATATTTTGTAAAACTTTTAAGTAAAGAGTGAAAAATTTGCGTTTTTTCGATTATTTAAAAATACAGTTTTATAGTAAAACCATTTCAGTTTGAACAACGATATTTAAAAGTAACGGTAGGTCATGTACTAAGTATGTACCGCAGGGATCGGAGTTGCTTGCTCTAGCATCTGCTCTGCTTACTTTTTTTAGAGCAGCAGAGCTGACTTTTTAAAATATCAGAGTAAGCGAGCAGAGCAATCTTTTGAAAAATAGGGTAGAGCAGAGCATAGAACGTTTTAAAAATAGGGATGAGAGGCAGCAGCAGCAAACGTTTTTGAATCAAAATTTTAAGAGCAAGCAGACCGCAAGATAAACAAACTCAACTTGAGATTGGTTTTTGGTCGTTTTCGATATGGAATTTACAAAGGGCAGCCCAAATTGCGAAAGTTTTATTAAACACACTTCTGGAGTCCTGGAAGTATTTTTTTACCGTAAGGGTGCCGTACTGATACTTAATTTTATTGGACACGCGCGTAGTGGGCGGATGTATGAAATGTTTTTTAAAGTTTAAAAACATGAATTTCGAAGTATTTTTTCGGAAATTGGTTAAAAAATTTTCGAAAAAAAATGTTTTTGCGGCGTTTCAGCCAACTTTTAAAAAAAAAGAAAAAATATCAAGAAGGATAAAAGAGAATATATTCGGAATTTAATTTTGTTAATGAGCCGAAATGGCGAAGGCCGATTAAAAGATATTATTTTTAATTTAAATTTTTTTTCGAAAAATGAGCCCCAAACGGTCATAGCGATAAAGGGAATTAATTTTTAAGTTAATAATATTTTTGTTGCAAAATGAGCCTCCAATCGGCAAGGCCGATATAGGGGATATTATTATTTTAGATTTTAAATTTTTCGAAATAAGCCCAAATCGGCGAAGGCCCGATAAAGGAGAAAATTATATTTTATTAATTTTTGTTAAAAAATTGGTCTCAAATCGGGCCGAAGGCCGATTAAAGGGAGCATATTATATTTTAATTTAATTATTGTTAAAAAATGAGCCGCAAAATCGGCCGAAGGCGTAAAGGGGATTATTTTATTTTGAATTTAATTTTTGTTAAAAAATGAGCCGAAAAATTTCGGATTTTTTTTTATGGTTGGGTTTCAGTCACTAATTCATCACTATAATTTGGAGCATTTTTAAATGGCTCTAAGGCCTTTTATTAAATCATGAGTCGACAACTTAAGGGAGTGGGTGTCGCGGATTTGAGCTGTTCCAAGGTCCATTTCCGCCAACTACAAAGGGTGAATATCAAAAACATTTATAATAACAAAAACAATTTTGGGTAAGTTTGAAATTTTAACAGTAATTGAATACAATGCCCACTTACGGACACCTACGCTTTTTGAAAAGCTTTTTAAAAGACAGCGTTACGTACTTTAACTCCTTCAATTTACATTATTTTTTATTATTTTTTTTGTGTGAGGCTCAGGCGAAGCTAACAAATAATGAAAATTGCTTTTGTTAAAATTTTCTTTCGGCGGCCAAATAAGAAAACAAAATTATTGAATTTATTATGATTTAAATTGAAAGTTGCGCTAGTTTGTTTTTTGACGCTACCGAGTTGAAAATTGCACAAAATCCTTCCAAACTGTTTGTAGTGACGAAAAAACAATATTTTGAAGCTTTTTCTGGTTTCTAATTTTGTCAAAATTTTAGGCTCAAATGAAAAGTTGAATGGCCCCAAGAGACGCGGAATAAAATTTTAAAAACTTCTAGTTTATTGGTCCAAAAAAGTCTTGTGCTTTCAGATGCTTGTATGAGTCGAAATCGGTATCTCTTAAATTGGGTGGAGGAGATTAGCTTTTTTCTGAGCCTCACAAACTGACCATTTTCAAGATTTAAATTTTTGTTTTTTCGCGTTTGTCGATGGAGATGAAATGTTAAAAACAAGGCGCTTTTGCATTATTTTTAGGCTTTCGGAAGGCTGACAAAAAAATAATAAAATGATGAAATTGAAGGAGTAGGTAGAATTGCGTTTGTCTTTCAGAAAGCTTAAAGCGAGGTGGATTGTATAGATTAATGTTTAAGTTCAAAATTACCGCGACAGTTGGTTTTGTTAGTAACAAATGTTTTTATGAATATCAGTTGCTAGTTTGGCAGAAATGATTTGGAAGAGGTTCAAATTTGCGACACCCACTCCCTGAAGGGCTCATTTTTTCAACAAAATTAATCAAAATAATATCTCCTTTATCGGTTTCGGCCGTTTTGGCTCATTTTAAAAAAAATAAATTCAAAAATATAATATGTCCTTTTATGCCATCGGCCGATTTGGGCTTCATTTTTCTAAAAATAAATATAAAAATATAATTTTATCTTTCAGGCCTTCGGCGATTTGGGGCTTATTTTTCAAAAAAATTTAATATATAATATCCCCTTTATCGGCTCGGCCGATTTGGGCTCATTTTTCAACAAATTAAATAGAAATATAATATTCCCTTTATCGGCTTCGGCGTTTGGGCTATTTTTAAACAAATATAAAATAAAATATTCTTTATCGGCCTTCGGCGATTTGGGCTCATTATTCAAAAAATTTAATTAAAAATATAATATCCCCTTTATCGGTTCGCCGTTTGGGCTCATTTTTTTAACAAAATTAATAAATATAAAATCCCTTTATCGGCCCGATTCTGGGTCATTTTTTCAAAAAATTTAAAAATATAATATCCACCCTTTATCGGTTTCGGCCGATTTGGGCTCTTCTTCAAAAATTAAATTTAAAATATAATATCCGCTTTATCGCGTTTGGCCAATTTGAGGCTCATTTTTAATTAAAATTAATGAAAATATAATATTCTTTTATCGGCGATTTGGGGCTCATTTTTCAAAATTATTTAATAAATTCTTCTTTTAATCGGCCTTCGGCATTTGGGCCATTTTTTATATAATTAAATAAAAATATATATCCCTCTTTATCGGCCGATTTGGGCTTATTTTACAAAAACTAAATAAAAATATAATATCCCTTTTCGCGCTTCGGCCGATTTGGAGGCTCATTTTCAACAAAATTAAATTAAAAATATAATATCCCCTTTTCGGCTTCGGCCGATTTGGGGCTCATTTTTCAAAAATTAAATTTCAAGATTTATCCCCTTTGATCGACCGATTCTAGGGCTCAATTTTCATAACCATTTATAAAAATATAATATCCTCCTTTATCGGTCTTCGCGATTTGGGGCTCATTTTTTTAAAATTAAATAT
>SCLH01001011.1:152616-198001 GCA_004367855.1 Oikopleura vanhoeffeni | reverse complement strand
CAGCGACTGAGGGGTCCTCGAGAGAAAAAAGCCCATACTGTAAATATATTTTATGACCAGTTATTCTCAAGGTCTTAAATGAAATGTACATTATCGAATATATCAATGCAAAATTAAGTTAAAAAAATTTCAAATCAGCTTGTTTTTCACACTCAAAACCACCTTTACAATTTCTTGTTTTTTAATATACCATTCGTTTATTTTTTGTTGAAAATCGTTATACGGTAGTTATAAATTTCACATTTCTGACCTCATATCATTCAGCACAATATCAAAATAAAGATTAACAAATTTTTTAATAACTGCTACTGTGCTCACCATAAAGACTAAGTAACATTTTGCTTTATAGAACAGTTGACGACATAAACTAGTTCAACTAACTTGCTGAAGTTTTATTGGTACATCAAGTATTGATAAACACCACAGAAGCAGTTATTGACATTTTGTTTATCTTAAGTCTGATATTGTGCGGAATGATATGAGGTCAGAAATGTGGAATTTATAACTACCGTTTTATGATTTAAAACAAAAAATAAACAAATGGAATATTATAAATCAAGCAATTGTCAAGGTGGTTTTAAGTGTGAAAAACAAGCTGATTTATGTTACATAAAGCCTACGTCAAAGGCTGCCCGAGGTTATAATTTATGCTGAATTAGACCTAGAAATTGAACTGGCAAACTTTTTGACCGGACCATGAAGTCATGGTTCATATCCTTTAACCTCCTAACACCCCGAGTCATTTTAGAAAAACACCT
This sequence comes from Oikopleura vanhoeffeni, assembly GCA_004367855.1. NCBI lineage: Eukaryota > Metazoa > Chordata > Appendicularia > Copelata > Oikopleuridae > Oikopleura > Oikopleura vanhoeffeni. Next base: position 197,243 of record SCLH01001011.1, on the reverse strand, counting down.
TTAGTTAAGAGACCAGAAATCGCAATTTATTTCCTAATCTTTTCTATTATTAATTTTTGTTCTGGCGTCTCTCATTCTTCAGAAATGGATTGCGTAGGTTAAATGTCACTTTTTAAATGTCAGTATTCTACAGAGTTAATTGAGTCAAAATGTGAATTAAATATTATACAACAAATTGTAGAATAAATTTGCAAGCCCTGTAATTTTCTCGTAAAAAGCGCTCAAGGTCGTGTTTTTATATAGTCAATGGGTGTGAGACCGTTACCAGGTTGAATTTACTTCAAAATAACTGACTATCAGCATGTTGAATCTCTTCGAGTGGCCAGAAATTAAGTCACCTGAATTCTTTTTCTTTGACCAAAATTTTATTAAAGCAAATTTTGCGTTTAAATCCAATTTATATAAACCAAGACAAAGCTCAGACAAATGAGCTTATTTACAAAATATGTATTTCGACAAAAAAATTTCAGAGGATTTTTGACTGATTACCCAAAACTATAAGCTCCGCCGTCCATGCCCGCTAAGATATCAACGGTGTTGTCCCCGCAAAAAATGTCATCGCCTGCGCCGTGAAAAACAGACCTGTGCGGAAGAAAAAATCGACAAAATGTCAATTAGAGAAAGTCACTTGCAAATAATGAGTCTTAGAAGCTAAAATTAACAAGAAATTGATGCGTCTGTCAAACCGGTGGAACAAAATTGCCAGAAACCTTAACCTTTCCATACCCACCCACGAAAACTTCGCCTCTCACCAAAAAACCTATTTTAGGTGGAACTTTGAGCGCTTATAACGAAAAACCTGAGAATAATATAAATTTATCTGTTTTGAGTTTTTGAGATCACGCATGACATTAATTTTATAACCAATGTAAATTTCATAACTCGAAGTCTGTGAAGTCGATAAACCCGGGCCGAAATCCAAGTTCTGCCCAGCTTTTTTCTTCGGAAAACCATACATTTTTGAAAATTAGACATCTCACAAAAATTAAGTCAAGTCCTAACTATTTAAATCTGTTCTCAAATTTCAAATATGATATCCCGATCGTCGAAAAAATATTAAGAACTGGCGAAATTGCGATTCAAAATCACTACCATAGTTTGTACCAAAATTGTTTAATTTGTCTTTGGTTGTCTCATTTTGATTTAATTATGCTTTTATTTTTATGTCGGAAATTAAATTATTAAAAAAAAATTTTATTATTTTGAGTTTCAAAAAAATCACTTGTGAAAACATAAACTTCAAATAAAAATTAGCATAACAAGTAAATTCATATAAAAGAATCATCAATTGCATCTTCAAACTGGCTTTCTAAAAATTTAAACATCATGCACCGTATTCACAGTACCATATTTACACGAAATTTTGCCGAAAATTCAAAAAAAAACCTTTTTGAACGGCTTGTCATATAACATTGTAAATATTATTTTTGCACTAAGAATTGAAAACTCTATAACAAATTTGAATATAGCTTTCCTGAAGGTGTTATTTCTACGTCATTCGAACTGTCGAATTTTTCTGCCGATCAAAAGGCAAAGCGTGTTAGAAGGATAAGTTGTATTTTTGAGCATTTTTTTGGAGGGCAATAAGAATCCCTGCTGGAATTTCAACTTTTCTGTTTATGAAATAAAACGTCAAAGTTTCTTCGGAAGTGCCCAGTGTCTATATTTTCGTCAAGATTGGAAGGCATATATTTGTCGTATCCACACAATTATTTCCGCAAGTGGCTTTTTATTATGAACCAAACCATGATGATTAAGTTAACTCGTCTAATAAATAACATGGCGACGTAACCACTAAATCACATCATGTTACGGATATTTTTATGAAAACATTATGTGGAAAATGTGTGAACACATTTTTATTATCATCGATTACTACATCTCGTAGAAAATCTTTATCCAGATAATTTCCGTACCTTCTGTGAATTATTCATAAAATAAATTTAAAATAATTTCTCGAAAAAAAATAAACAAAGTTATGTTAATAATATATTATCGAAATTATACGAATTTAATTTTGAATTTTTGTCATGATATTCACCGTGATAGCCAACAGCATTTAACAACAGAACACTTTGAGAGTATCTAAAACTTTTGCTCGAGAATTTTAAATTTATTAAAAATTAACTGCCTCACAAGCTGTTATTAACAATGTACACTGTATAATAATGCGTTTTTAACTATTTGCATCATGTAGTACAAACTCTATTCAACCATCTCTTTTTACCATCGGAACTCCATCTCAAAAACGTTTACTATCTCCATAGCGCGAGTGATTGTCTGAGTGATTGCTTGAGTGATTACAAACCGATAAAATTAAGCGGTCCCAATATCAAGCAACCTTGCCTTTAATCATACTCAAGAAAATGACTAAGACAACATTAGTGGGGTTCGAACATGCGCTATAGAGATAGTAAACATTTTTGAGATGGAGTCCCGTAACGGGACTCCCGTTAGTGAAAGGATATGAAATGATCAGAAATTTTAACCTTATTTTTTTGTTTATGGGTTGAGTTTTCTTAAATACAAAATCGATTGATCAATTTTATTTACAACTTTTTGATAAGAATAGATTATCATGTCGACACCGGATTTCAGTAAACATTTTTTTGAATATTTAAACTCGTAGTCGTTGGATATTTTTCACATACCGATAATATCAATATCAGGATGCATGATCCCTTCAATATCTCATCTACAGAGTGATATTTAGGAAAATCGAAGAAAGCAATTTTGTACCAAGTTTTCGGAAATTTACAAGATATGAGTATTAAATAAAAAAAAATGAGAAACTTCTAATAACTTTTTTTTTCATACAAATTTGTTTCACTGTCAAAAAATTACTCTTTGTAAGATTTCTAGACAAACACGTTAAAAGAATGGCCTTATAAATCTTTGTTTTTATATTTGTATTACAGCTAAGTTTGAGTGTTACGGAGATTCATATGATATGAATAAAGTCCTGTAACAGCAGAGCTGAATAAAGTCCCTCTCATCCGCCTACGCATATCCCGTAGTGGAATTGAATCATATTCACTAAGAGATATGCGTGTGCGGATGAAATGGTCTTTATTCAGCTCGGTTGTATGAGAAATAATTATCAGAAAAAATTTATTTATTCAAAAATGTCTGTATTTATAGCTGCGTATAAAATCTCTCAGTTTAAGATCATCATTTAGTTTTTCTAGTAAAAATAAACTAATTCTGACAATCCATTTTACAACCAACGCTTCAAAAAGCGAAGGACGCCAAGTAAGCTGTATATAACTTATTCGTCCTCCTTATATCTTTGAAATGATAAGTAAACAGATAGAAAAAAAAGTTAAAGGACATTTTGATTTTGTTAGCAGATCGCAAATGAAAAAAAAGTTTAATAGTGTCCTTACAAGTTTTCTGAAACAGAATGAAGCACTTCACCAACAGCATAAACAAACTAAATGTTTAAAATAATTGAATAAAAGTTTACACTATCCAGTATCGATACTCTTAAAAGACGTTCGTTTCGATTCAAGTTTGGAGAATGAACAACCGATTAAAAAAGGCAGAAACATCGTCTTGTACTCGGTGAGGTTAAGACTAGGCAAAACGCCGCCACTCTCGTTAAATAAATTGCCTTCACTTACCCTTACTCAGAACTAGACAATGTTTGAGCCTTTTTTACTCAATTTTTTATTCTTTAACCCCCCGAAGCATATAAAAAAAAGTTCCGCCAAGGCATAATACCCTTTCAGAAGGGCATTTTTGAAGCGTTGTTGACAGAAAACTGTTATTAGATCAACCTTCAATTTTTCCTGTTTGATCAAGTTCAAGAGTTAAACTTTTGAAAAAAATATATTATAAAAACGTTTGAAAAGCAAGGTTATTTAAACCACGTGATACTACGTTATGGTAGGCTCCAGGAAATGTATGTTGATCTCCATAACTGTGCTTTGTTCTACTTCATACTCTTGTCTGATTGACGTTTTCTTTTGGGAATCAAAAAATATTTGTAAATAAGTTCAAAATATTTATGAAAAAATTACGTTGTTTAGGAAAAAATTGTTAGTTTTCTCGATTTAATGAAATTATTTGATTATTTTTACAATATTAAGCTAAATATGGTATAAGTGTATCACTCTGGCATGATTTTCACAATCCCAAATTCACTCCTAAAAAAATATTTCTGCTCCAGATATGTCTAGGACAGATTGGAATCAAAAGTTATTTCTTCGGAAGTAAGACTTTAGCGAAAAATGGCCTTCCAATCAACTCGTCATAAAATTTGAACCTTTTTTTCAGAAAAATTTTGGGTAATATTTTCAGATTCACATTGTTGAGTTTGAAAATGTATTTGAAAGAGAGCTTTGTTGAATCATTTCTTCCATCATTTTTGGCTGATTTAAAGTGACTTTACTCTTTCAAAAGAGTATATATGCCTCGGAGGGTTAAAAGTTTTTGATAAACAAAAAACTGATTTATCAATTTAAAAATTTTTTTTATTCCAAATAAATAAGATGACAGACAGCAATTAAAATCAAGTTCATGTTTTGATATTCGACATTGATAAAAGTATCTTGATCAGAGTTCCAGAGGAAATTGGAGGAAATCAGAAAATCTTTCAATGGGTAAAATAAAGTTTTTTTCCCTTTATCTACATCCAAAAAGTCTCTTTCTCGAATAAGCCAAAATAAGGTGGAAAAATCTGTAAAAAACGAAAAAAATATACTCTTGCCTTCACAAGAGTTCAAATTAATCGTGAGCAAATAGAAATATTTAATTTTCCATAATTAAGGAATGTATATCCTACTTGTGTGGTTCACATCGTGTACTTATGAAAGTTTTGTTCTTAAAAATTTGATAAAAACATGCACAAAATTTCGAAATTTTCGTTCTGGTCTTAATCGTCTGAATTGTCCAAATTAACACATGAAATGTCGGGAATATCTATTCACATCATGAATTTATTCATTTCTGTTGAAAATTTTCATATTTTAACCAAATTCCTTGTTCATCTCGTTGAATACAATTTAGTTGGATTATAAATCTATATCTGGCAGGAATCATAACTTTTATTTTTCGATGCATTTCGTTGTTAATTTTGACCAGCAAATTATTTTGTTGGATTGCATCATAAGTCAATGTACCACACGATTCTGAAATATTTTTTTGATAAGTATGAAAAAAGTTAGCGATTTTTATTTTTCTATTAAATAAATTTTCGTTGATAAATTATAAACTAAAATTTATTTCGAGTTAATTTTGTTCACTTTAAGGGGGTGGTGAAAGCAAATTAGATATTTTTGAATCGGCTCTCCTGAACAAACTGAAAATGGGAAAAGGTTCATTTTGCGATTGATTTCGAGAAACGAGTTCAGTGGGTCATTCTAAGAAAACCAAAAAAAATTTTCTATCCCACAAATGAGCTTTACAGGCACTTAAAAAGCGCCAAAATCAATTCTTAAAAAGTTTTGATTGGCTTCGTATGTTAACCAATTTTCATTATTTTTTTTCAATAATCTTTTATTTTCATTATCTAAAGACTCTCAAGGGTGAATTTAAAATTTCCAGCTAAAACTCGAAATATGATTTTTTTGGTCATTTTCCCAAAAAAGAAGTGCTTTAATTTTTTCGAAATTAGGCTCAAAAGAAAGCTAGTGAAACACAGACGAGATAGTTGGCTGACGTCAAGACGATATTTTTTGATTGAAGCACTTTTTTTTTGGAAATTTGTTCGTAAATGACCAAAAAAATCATATTTCGAGTTTTAGCTGGAAATTTCAAATTCGCCCTTGAGAGTCTTTAGATAATAAAAATATAAAATTATTGAAAAAAATTCATGAAAATCGGTTAATAGACGAAGCCAAACATAACTTTTTAAGAATTGATTTTGGCACTTTTCTAGTGCCTGTAGAGCTCATTTGTGCGATCGGAAATTTTTTTTGGTTTTCTCAGAATGACCCACTGAACTCGTTTCTCGAAATCAATTGCTAAATGAACCTTTTCCCATTCTCAGTTTGTTCAGGAGAGCCGATTCAAAAATATCTAATTTGCTTTTACCACCCCCTTGAAAACATTATATACCTTACTTTATTCTAAAAGTGAAGTTTTCCGGGATTAATTAAAGAAAAAAACTTCTGTTCGGACTCTTAGTTCACCGATATAATTTGTTTTCAAATCAAAGGCATGCAAAAACATTTTTTTTACTTGCAAATATTTAAGAGGGTTTTTGAGGGCAAATATCTGGGAAATCTCACATCCCAAAACATATTCGCTCTAGAAAACGCAAAAAAACGATTTTGAGCTGATTTTAAGAGGCTCGCGGAAAAGCCTATTTTCCTGGATTTTTTAGTCACAATATTGGAAGATATATGAATGAACAGCTGATGACCCCGCGGAGGTTGTGTACTATCGGAACCTACATTTTTATGTTTTTTTATCTTCGAAAGCTGGCCTTACATTTTCCGAAATCAAGAAATTTTGGTGAAAATAAATAAATATAAAAATAAATAAAAATTTATGAAAAAGTAGGTTCCTGGCTCAGTATGGAGGTAAAAATACTACCAGTCATCTTCAAATTGTCCATATTTTCAGAAAAAAATAGTCAAAATTAAATCTGGAAAATTTGTTGGTTCAGCCTCATTTCATGAGGAGTTACCCTCTTAAGGAAGATTATTCTTTCCAAGTACAGTTCAATGTACTGTTCGCATTTAAAGGTCATAAACAGGGTTTTATGGTTATTTTTAGTGAAATACTATAATAACTTTTAGTTATCGAATGATAAAACACAAATTTTACTCCAATAAAAAATAAAGCAGGCTTTTGATTGACCGACCAATCGGAATAAACTTCTCCAAAATGATGACTTTTTTCGATAATCCATTTACCCCTTGTTAGAAAATAGAAGATACATATTTGTTTCGGCCGCAGAAAATGCGACCAGTGCTTGTTTAATCGACCAGATGGAGGAAAACCTTTCAAACCAATACAATGACTACAAATCCTATTAAATATTTTCAATATGGAAACTCACTTGCAGCAACTTCGCTGATGATCATTTTGATACTTTTTAATTCACATCGTTCGTCTGGTCCAAGTTTGAAAGTCGGTTCGTATTTTTGCATTTTCTTTCTCGAAAAATGTCTAAAAACATTTCACGAAATAGTCTCAACTTATCGAACAATATTTGATTTATTTAATAATTATAAATAACATACACTCCAGGTCTCCCACCGTTGAATATTGAAGCTCTTCTTGACTGACTCCCGGTTGCAGTTGAAAGAGATTCGTCCTTGGAAGCTAGAAATGTGTTAAATAATGAAGTTGCAAAATTTTTTCATCAAAGTTTGGGTTTTGAAGATAAAAACATGAAATAGTTTTTTTACAAAACATCGCAAAACATTATTTTTTCGGTGCTTAATCCCCAGAATTTTTCAGTTGAAAAAACAATAAAATTGAAACTTTATTGATAACGCGTTCAAATTGCCATTTGAAAATAAAAATCCAAACTACCCAGGGTAGTCTACCCTTCATAATTCACCTCTAAGAAATCAATTTTTGGGATAATTTTTGTTTTTTGATTTATTTGAAAAACAAAAGTCTCTTCGAAAAATGGTTTTAGACCGACGGTTGACAAAAAAATAAATATTTTCCAGTATATTATTTTCAATTTTACCTCCCAAAGTGTGTCTTCGTTCTGCTATGCTGTCTCTTATAACGAAATTTGCAATCTTTTTCATGTTAAAATGACTATAAAGAAAAAAACGTGTTAAAATTATGCAACGGTGAAACGAAATATTTCTGGTTGAAATGCAGCTATGTTAGTTATAGAAAGCAGATTTCGTTCTTTAAAAGCCTTTTCCTTACAACATTAGACGCTCTTCGAAAAGAAATTTTGCCTGAATAAAAAAACAATAATTATGAGATAATAGCTAGGATTTTATTACCTGATGCATCACGGAAACTCAAATTTGATGGTAATGGAATTGGATCACTAAAATAAAAAGATATTTAATTATGAAATTTATGGTACAAACCAGAATGCCTGAAATTTTTTGTTTTGATAATCTTATCAGAAATTTTATAGCTTTAATTGAACCCGAAACTCAATCCTATAACAATTCTAGAATTCTAGAAATGTCCAAAAACTTTCATTCTTTTTGTAATATCCTTTTCTCAACGGAACTCCATCTCAAAAACGTTTACTATATGTATAGCGCGTGTTCGAATCCCACTGATGTTGTCTTAGTGATTGTCTTACTGCTTGCTTGAGTGATTACACACTGATCAAATTTAGCATCCTTGCCTATGATTATACTCAAGACAATCAGTAAGACAACATTAGTGGGATTCGAACACGCGCTATAGAGATAGTTAACGTTTTTGCGATGGAGTTCCGTTGGGAAAAAGATATAGCCCAATTACTATATGGATAATGATGCCCGAGTAACACAAATATCTTATTCCCTATTATTTAAACAGTCAAATAAGATATTTATGTTACTCGGGCATCATAATGGATATAGCCGAATTACTATCTAACCGAAATTGGAACTGATATATTTACAATAAATAGTTGAATTTAAGACCCTTTGCTGACAGATCCTGACTTTATTTATTACATCACTTGCTGGTATGGTTGTATGCCACTTTTTCAGCCAAAATAATTATATAATTCTGCTTTTGAAAACGACTTATCCTATCAAGTTTTTAGATAGCCCAAACTGAACACAAATATTAAGTTAATAATAAAAAAATGATCCGAATCGGACATTTTTTATATTTTTTTCTGAGATGACTGAAATTGTTTGGTTATTAGTTTTTGTTAAGAATTTGAAACAATGGTCTTAATCGGAATTTTTTTCAAATCTATTTTTTTAATATTTGTGCTCAGTTTGAGCTTTTTCTAGATTGATTTGCATAATATCATATTATTAATATGATTCCAATAATTTATTCAGATGAGTCGCAAAAGCCGAATTAAATAAAAATGTTGGCTGAAATAGTGGCATAAAAGCCTAAGCAAGTACCGTTTTAGAAATTAAACCCAAATTAAAGCATCAGCCGATCAAATTCGCAAAAATTTGGATGACCACCGAATCACATTCTCTGATTTTTCATCATTCAAATATTCAAGATCTGTAAACCAACGATCGGTGATTTGTTAAACAAAAAAACGTCTTTTCGCCATATAACGCCATATCCCTTTATCACTTTTTGGTTAGAATGCGTAGCCACAACGTTAAAATCACATGTCAAAAAGTGATAAAGGGATAAAACGCGTTTCCAATAATTGATTTTTAACTATTTTCAAAAATAAAATTTCTTTCGTTGATTAATATTACACGGACCAAACAAAACGTTCAAATTTAAAAGTGGCACCTTATCAAAAAAGAGGTATCAGCTGTTTGTTGCCACATAATTGAATTAAAAGTGCATGTATATGAAAAATGACATAATTTTGAAAAGTTACCAAAAAATTAAAATGGAAAAATTTCCCACCTTTTTGTATCAAATAAGCCTATCAATGATTTGATAACAATCTACTGTCCATCACTTGATTCAAAATAGTGTGATGTAATGTCACGACATTATTTTCTGTTAGCGAAACAATGAATCTGAGTATGAACAAAGTGTGGAAAAGTTAAAACAATTCACTTGAAACAAAAGATTGCTTTTATCAAAAACAAAAATATCAAATTTACATTCTTTATAACTTCCAAATGTGTTCGAAATCTTATTCAATAATTACAGTAAAAAACAAGAAACAATTTTGGACAAAAAATGCGCAAAATAATCGAAATGGATTGAATGTTTTGAAACTTTTGAAGAATTTTAAATTGGAATGATACCTCAGAACTTTCTAAAAACACTGATATCGATTTTAAGGAGGAAGTGTTCGCAAAAAATGTAACGCTGAAAATCTGATATAGTACTTAACTAGCCCCAAAAAAACTACCATTGAAAGTCTCGTAGCGTTTCAATGCTCGGTTTTTCCACTAAAGGGCGGCACAGTCAAAAACGAAGGTACCATTTTTTCTTTAATTAAATATCTGATCAACTTCATTTTTGTTTCGGACAATATAAAAATAAAGTAGATAACCTTTAAAATATGATATTCAGCATTGAACTGAAATAATTTTTTATCAAGTAAGCTAACACAAATAACTATTAAAGTATGGACTGACTTATAATTTTCGTTAGTAATTCAGACTGCAATTTGCTTGGTTTGAAGACAACCCTTGAAAAAGTATTGGAAGAGAAGCTGTTACGAAATTTCAGTCATGGCGCAGTTTTGGCGCGTTCATTTGTCACGAGGTCTTAAATAACACATAAATTGCGTCTCACTGGTTAAAAGTGAACTATTCTTGCTTCTGGTAAATGAGTCACCCTAGTTCTAATTCGGTAATAATTTCTGAATGAATTCATTCCCGATAACGAGATTTCTGGCAGCAAGGATGAAGTGACGGAAAACTCTCATCGACATCAGGGATCGGCAGAGTTTGCTCTGCTGCAATGCTCTGCTCTACTTTTTTCAGAGCAGAGTAGAGCTTCCTATTCAAAATACCAGACCAGAGCTGACTTTTCAAACTTCGAGAGTAGAGCCGAAACCCCCCCCCTTTATTTGTTTGGCTATAAAGTTTATAGTATAAACCCCAAACATTTTAAAAGCAGACCAGATCATTTGAAAAAAAAATATAGAGCAAATCAGAGCAGACAAAATGAATTTTCGGTTTAGAGCAGAGCAAACCGATAAAACCTAGCGTCTAAAGCAGAGTAGAGCAGAGCAAACCGATCAAAATATACTACTGAAGCAAAATAGAGCAGAGCAAACGAGTTCAGAAATTTTGCCGACCCCTGATCGACATAAAATAATCAAAGTCATTAAATTTAACGCTCATTTGGTGTGAAAATTTTATGGTGAATTCCACTTTCTTGATTATTGAAAGTAACAATTGTGTCGAAATAACCGTCAAATAAGTGCCTGGACTTTTTTAAAACTATATGTTTTAAAAATTAAGCATGTTTTCTCGAAGTGCTTTCAGGAATCCGTCGGCAGAATAAGATTGAATAGCACGAGATCGGATTAGACTGGATCAATTTTCTGCCGACTTTTTTCTCCAAAAAATGTTTTTTTTGATAATCAAAAAATCACACAATATTTTAGTATGTATTATTTGTATTTAATTAAGCTTGATTTTTGCTATAAAAACCCATTGATTACATTTAAACTTACCCATTATCAGCAGCTAATTTTGCTATTGATAGCCTCTTCTTTAAGTTTGAGATATTCATTTTCTATAATTGAGTTTAAATATGACAAAAAGTTTGCACTTTCTGGATTTTTTTATTTATGCTAGGCGACGTTCCAACAATAGCTTTCTTGCAATTGTGTTCGTTCAAAACGTGTTTCTTAAAACAGTAGGGAAGTTGGCTTGAAAAACAAATGGGCTCTGATTCAGATTTTTACTTGGAAATTTGATTGTTGATTCAGAGTTATTATTTTAAAATTTTGATAAAATAATAATTTATCGTCGACAATCTAAATTTTGGTTCCATGAAAAATCGCAAAAAATACATTCAGAATAAAATTTTTAATTCGGATGATTCAAATTATTTGTTTTGATCGTCCGCTCAATATATAAGGGATTCTTTTCGGATCTTGGAAACACTTTTAAGGGGGTAGCAGCCGATGTGGCAGACTGGGTCAATTTAATTTACGAAATAATTAGTTGGTTTATTTTTATGTGCTTATTTCGTAGCTGAACCAAATAAATGTGTATCAGCTCATTAAAATCATTTTTATCGATTTAAGAAACGATTTGAGTTCAAACTTTATTTTATAAATTCGTAAAATTTTCGAAAAGTTCAAAGCATATGGAAATTTTAAGCATTTTTCGTCAAAATTTTTCTGATTATTTTATGAAATCTGTGAATGAAAACGAAAAAAAAGCCACTTAACTTTTTCCATGCATGTCACATATTTTCTGACTGCGTTTGAAAAGTCATGAAATGTTTTTTGTCATTTTGTTGATCGACTCTTTAGAAATATTAGAAATTTTCCGCAAATCAAGTCCAAAATTTAATTAGTAGTTTTGAATCTCTGTAAAAAACGGCCGAATCACTTGTGAATTTTTTGGTATCTATTGTGTTTCGTATTTCAACCGATGCAAGGGTTAAGTGAATATCGTTTCTGAACTTCTGATGAAATTTACAACACTGCTTGTGAAACCAGTTTGTGGCCATTTGGGCACGCAATTTATAAATTTTTATTATTTTTAAAAAATCTGTATAAAATTGCGGGTGTATAGGCTACTTACTTTTAAAAGTCAGGACATGTTTTCATATTTAAACTCAATGAAGGTCAATTTTTTCCTAAAAAGCTGTTTTTCTTTTTTTCATGAAAAAAAAACTTTCATATTTAAGAAATTTTTGCATGTGGATAATGATTCTCCACTAATAGTGCATTACACCCGAAAATGTCTGAATTATAAATATTAGCCTTTAAAAAAAATCCCATCGGGTCAAGTTGAAATGGATTGTAATAAAAGTGGTTTTTGATATTTTTACAGATACTTAAGGGGGTAACCGACGGAGGCTGTACTCGAGACTCATAATGATAGGAAGCTAATTTTCGTTGCATTGTCATTTCGGCCGTGCTGGTTTGCTCTAGAAATATAAAAAAATTTTCCGATGTCAAATTTTTTCAAAATTTCTAATTTTCAAAGTTTTTTTTCTGTAACCGCACTGTATTTTGAAGTAATAATTTTTTTGTTCTAATTTTTGTTGCATCAGATCACTTGTGAATCGGATCTTGAACATGGCAATAAAAAAATTCAAATTTCGAAAAAAAATTCCAAATATTCTTAGATCCAGAAATTTGGGGTAACCGACGAGGCTGTTTTCTGAGACTCAGAAGTGATGAAAATGATTAGTGCATTCTTATTTGTTAACGGTTGCTTTAAAAACTAAAAAGATGAATTCGATAAAAGTTTTTCCGAATTTTGCATATAATGGAATTTCTCAGTTTTTTTTCAGGTAATTAACTTTTTCGTGATCTAGAACATGGATCTGACTATTTTTACAACTTATTTTATGTGCAACTTACTGACACAAAATGTATCAAAAATTATGATTTTACTAAAAAATTTGGAATTTTTTCTTCAAAAATCCTATTTTTGACAATTTGAGAGTTAAACTTTGAGTGCCTCTAAAAAATAATGAGAAAAACAATATAACCTTTGTACCGCCTCGCTTTGCACACTTTTAAAGAAGTGCTTTTCTTCAAAAAAATCTGATATTGTTCGACTAAAGTGAAATGGGTCAGCGACATGTGCAAAACACCATTTATTTTGGAAATTTCTAAATAACAAGAAATTGAAAATCAGGCTTGTCACAGCTGTTAGCATCAAATTAAAGTTATACTGAAAAAAAAAATATTTGATATCCCGAAGCTAGATGAATGGTAAAAAAATGGAAAAAATAACTTTTGGAACCGGTATACCGGCCGGTCCGGTCATAACAAAAACTTTTGATACATTTTTTGAAAATTCAAACAATATTTCCTAGAATCCGAAGTTGAAAGCTCAATACGAATTGGTTAGCCTCAGGACTCAACTTGAAAATCAGTAAAACCCGTCGGTTACCCCCTTAAGTATGTAAAAAATTTAAAAATATAAACGTTTTCAAGTATGAACACTTTCATTTTAGAATAAAAATAAAATGAAAAATTTTACATTTTTTTCTTTCAAAAATCACTCCGAAAAAATATACCAATCTGCCACATCGCTGCTACCCCCTTAAGCTTTATTTCAAAATAAAAGTTGGCAGCCTTGATGAGGTTGAATGAAAAAACCGTATTGCCAAAACCTAATCTAACCTCAATTTATAAAATAAAACGTTGCAAAGATTCATTTTAGTCCCTCGGATCAAACTAGAAACGTAAGGTTGCGAAAAAAAATTGGGAAATCTAATCAACAGGGGCAGTCCAAACTTGTTTCTTTCTTGGTTTTTCTAATCATTGTCTGGGGTTTTTATAAATACTTGTCAAAATAAGAAATGAGCATTCGCGCAGAATTCGCGCAAAACATCTTTATCAAAAATGTGTTCTTGATCGGAAATCGAGTTTCCGAGCACAAAATCTGCCCAAATGCCGGTCGAAGTTTTCAAGTTAAGACCAGAAGATAATATATGAAAAAACACTATTGAAAAATACAATGTCAGTCATTATTTAATTTCTCAATGATTTAGATTTTCAAGGTTAATTCTAACACTTTCCGAATAATTTTCACAAGTTTATAATAACCGCGAAAACAATAACTCCTGCATTTTCTAGTTATTTTAATATAAATGATAAAATAAGTATTTAATTTATAATTTGATCATATCTGATGCCAAATTCAAAATAAAGCCACAAATTATTCTTGAAAATTGCGAAGGAAGTCATTTGAAACACCTGAGCAAAGTTATGGGCAAACCAGAAACTGACAAGCTAGAAGTTTCAGATAGGCGACATCTTACTGGCTCTTACTTTTCCTATACAACCTTCAAAATTTTCGATTTATACTATAACGATTTTTTTCTCTTGAATTTTCACCTGTAAAGCCATTCGATTTTTGTGCTGACTTTTAATTCCGGCACAACTTGGGCTACCCTAGACTGTTATAGACAGCAGAAAACAAAGAAAATAGCTTTTATCAATCGTCAAACTAATTAAAAGTTCACTAAAAATATTTTTTGTCGACAATTTCCAAGATTTTTCTGATTCAGCTGAGATTTATAGCGAAAAATTTAACGCGGATTAGTGTTTTAGTTTTTGAGGAAATTATTAAACAATAAGATATTGTTAAGCTTACACTGGACTGTTTATTTAGAAGTAAAATTGTATAATTGCTATAATTACAGGAACGACCAGGATTAATTTAATTTTTTCAACACAACTGACGATCATCCCCAATTTATTTCAAAAATCAAGTGTGATTCGCACTGTGTGAAGGGTGTTTTGTGTTGATTTTTGTTGATGTCAAAACAAAATATCTTTTGAACGCACCTCTTTTCATGAACTTTTTTCATTAACTTATTTTACCATGAACTTTTAATTACAGTAAAACTATTCTACAAGAAAAATCGATCTCAAAGCAAAGATTGGCGTTGAAAATACAGATTCATCCATAACTACATTTCTGTTAATATCTCGGCCCAGATAGGCAAACAAAGTGTGTTTTAAAGTAGTGGGGCCGAGATAATAACAAAAGTGTGATAAAAGGATCTAGTTTAGGGTGGGAAATGCGAAACAAAAATGTGGTCTGTTTGTCGAGACAACCCTTTAAAAAAGCGCCTTATCAAGTTCTTTAACAAAAATGCAACAAAAAAAAAAAAGTTGGGGACGGCTGTCAAAAGCTAGTTTCAAAATGAAAATTTGAAAATTTCAAATGCGATTTTTACAACTGTCTTATATTGTAAAATATTTTGTCGTACATTTCTTGAATCTCCTTCATCAGGCGTTTTTTTTACAAAAAAAATTCGACAAATTTTGAAAAAAAATTTTTGAAAATTTTTTTTTTCGGAAATTTTTTTTTTGAAATTTTCTTTGAATTTTTTTCTTCAAACAAGCATGTTCGCGCCCTGTCGCGAGGTATCCAATATTTGCAAAATATTTTTGAAAAGTTGACGACAGCTGTCAAAATCACGTTTTCACAAAAATTTATTAATATATTATTCATATATATCCATTATTATCTCCGGGTAACACTAAAAACTTATTCCCTATTCTCCAGGGTTTATGCCACCCCCTTAAATGCAAAAATAGAAAATATAATCGAACACTGAAGCATTTGGTAAATTCGTATTTTACTGGAACTGCTGATTACAGCCCACGCACTTTTCAAAGTGAAAGATAGGCATTTTAAAAATTTCGACGAAAAATGTATGCTCCGGTATCTGTCCTGTCCGAGTATTTTGTAAATACTTATTTTAATTCTAGGAGCATTTCCGTACAGATGAAGTCATATTTTTGAAATAAATTTACAAGAAATTATTACTGTCAGGAAACTAGTGTGAACGCGACCTTGGATAAATAATACTTTTGATTCAAATTATTGCAGGCAAATACGGATATTGTTATTTAAATCTGCGAGTGATCGCCAGATTTTAAGCAAAAATACGCAATAATTTAATAGTTTGGGTTTATGAGTGAAATGAAAGCTAGGAAAGTTTTGAAAGAAAAATCCAAGGCAAGTGCTTTTTCGCATAAATATTGANTTTCCGAATAATTTTCACATGTTCTAATAACCGCGAAACCAATAACTTCCTGCATATTTCTAGTTATGTTTAATATAAAATGATACATAAGTATATTATAATTTGCATTTCTTGATGCCAAATTCAACATAAGCCACAAATTATCTTGAAAATTGCGAAGGAAGTCATTGAAACACCCTGGCAAAGTTTGGGCAAACCAAGCTGAACAAGCTGAGAAGTTCAGATAGCGGACATCGTTACTGGCTCTAAACTTTCCTACGCACAACCTGCAAAATTTCGTCGATTTTACTTTAACGATTTTGCTCTTGAATTTTCACCCTGTAAAGCCATTCGATTTTTTGCTGACTTTCTTAATATCCGACACAACTGGGCTACCAGACTATTATAGACAAGCAGAAACAAAGAATGCTTTATCCAATCGTAATCTTATTAAAGTTCACTAAAAATATTTTTGTCCAGACAATTTTCGCAAGATTATCTCTGTTGCTGAGATTATAGCAAAAAAAGTTAACGCGGATTATGTTTGTTTTTGAGAAAAGTAATAAACAATAAGATTTGTAGCTACACTGGACTGTTTATTTAAGTTAATAATTTGTCATATCGTGTTTAAAACAAACCAAGCGGACATATCGGAATTAAAAAATTGAACAACTGATTAATGAAAAATCTTGTTTTCGAGAAGTTTTTGGAAGATCAAACTTTGAACAAGACAATAGTGTCAATTTCAGTCAAGAAAATAATCTACATTTTTAAGTTCATGATTAGTCATTTATAGAAATTTAAGCTGACAAGTTTCTAATTTAGTCGACATTTTTATGTTATTACCTCGCTAGCATTTGACTTTTTGACAGGGACGACAGGCATTAATTAAATTTTGTCAAACAACTGACGATCATCCACCCATTTATTTTAAAATCAACGTGAAGGCTGTTTTGTGTTGATTTTTGTTGATGTCAAACAAAATATCTTTGAACGCACTCTTTCATTGAACTTTTTCTCATTAAATAATTTTACCATGAAGCTTTGTTAATTACGAGTAAAACTTCTCAAGAAAAATCGTCTCAAACAAAATTGGCCAGTTGAAAATCAGATTTATCCATAACTACATTTTCTGTTAATATTCTCGGCCCAGTCATAGCAACACAGTGTGTTTTTAAAGTAGTTGGGGCCGAGATATTAACAAAATTGTGATAAAGGATCTAGTGTGGTGGGAAATGCGAACAACAATTTGTTCTGGTTTGTCGAGACCTACCTTTAAAAAAGGCCTTTATCAAGTTCTTACAAAAAAATGCAAAACAAAATATAATTTAAAAGTTTGGGACGGCTGTCAAAAGCTTAGTATTTCAAAATTGAAAATTTGAAAATTTCAAATGCGATTTTTAAACTGTCTTATATTGTTAAATTATTGTTTCTGTACATTTTTGAATCTCCTTATCAGCGTTTCCTGTTGAAAAAAATTCGACAAATTCGGATAGATTTTTTTTTCGGAGAAATTTTCAATTCTTAACTCAAGTTCACCTTTTCAATGAAAATTCACAGTTCAAAAATTCAAACTGTTACTCGCATTTTTCGGAGTGAAACAAGTTCATTATCCCAAGAGTTTAATTTACTTAAAATTTCGTCAAAAGATCCTTTTGAAATAACTGCCACTATACCATCAGCGAACGTTTTCCAGATTTTTATTTTTCCTAGTATTTTTAATTCTGAAACAACAGATTCTTCAAGCATATTAATAAATAGGTTTGAAATAATAGGAGATGGACACCCACCCATTGGTAGGCCTTTATGTTGTTTATAAACACCGATTTTTGTCCTAAATATATTAAATTCAGTAAGGGTGCCTAGAACTAGTTTAAGAAAATTTTCCTGAGTAGAAACCGCTAACAGATTACCAGATTTGTCGTATTCTTTTGGGAAATACTTTTCTGGGTCTCTATAAATTAAATTTAAAATATAGTCTGTAACTTTCGGAATGTTGACACTCGTATACAACTTTTTAATGTCAAAAGATACAATTTCGTCAGTGTCCGATAACCGATTTATAATAAAAATTTCAAAAAAAAATGAAGGTCGTTTTTCCGATATTGCGTCCTTGAAAATATAAAAATGTCGAAAAAAGCCACGATAAAAGATTGGTATTGCCGCTTTGATGCCTGCTGAACAAAAATCGAGAAAAAATTGTATCATAGAAATTTTTTATGGTTTCAGTGGATCATTTTATTAGTTTGATTAAAGTAAATAAAAAACCTCAAATTTCGAAAATTAAAATTCGATGTTAAAATTTATGCTGTAATATTGGTCTGACGAAAAAATTTTTCTTCAAGCAATATTGTATTACAGTCCCTAACCCCTTGAAATGCACATAATCCCCTTCAACCACTTGAAATGCTTGTTATTTCTGAAAAAGACTTTCACCCCTTAAAATTCATACTTTATTTTTGCACAGTACGCAATCTACTTTTTACGTACAAAATGCTTCTTTGATTATCTCTACCAATCATCACCTGGCAAGATGATATTTCCGATCGTTTTTGTCGCGTAAAAGGGTTTATTTGTTTAATTGTCAGTATGGGACTCAAAAATACTGCATATAAGGTCTGCTTTTGTGGAAAAATGTGGAAAAATGTATAAATAAAAATGACGAGAAATTAAAGCGTTATAGTTTGACATTAGCACAAAAAAAAGAAAAAAAATTTATGATTTATATATAGACAGCGACCGAAAAAAAACGCAGTCTTATTTGGCTACTTATTTTTCTGAAAAATTTGGTACTCAAATACAGAGACAAGTAATTGCTAGAATTATTGGTACTTCCAAGAACCTTCAGAAAGCGATTTTGTGACGCTGTCAAAATACAGTACTGAATTATGAAAACATATTTATGATTTGAAAAATGGAAACTTGAAGATGAAATTCAAAAACTGCATTTTTTCTAGAAACTGGTTTTCACGATTCGAACAACGAATTATATTAAAATACAAACTTAATCAAGGATCTAAATGTTTATCGAAAAGGTGATATTTTATTGGAACAAAAAAGACTTTTAACTGGTAAAATGTCCAAATATCCACTGTCACAGCGCTTTAATTTTGAGTTTAGAGCAGAAACACAAGATGTAGAAATAATTAAAGATATATGCTTTCAAAAACAAACTTCAAATGCCAATAACGCATTTTTTCAAAAAAAAAGATTTCTAATTTATAAATTTAAAATCTCGCATGCAATTGCCTTATTTTAATAAGTTGACCTTTTTAAACTTTTAAACATCATTAATTATAAGCACCGACTTCCACATATTCTGTTACAGAATTTTTCGTACATAATTTATGAATTAAGACCGCTTTATTGTTTTATAAACATTTATTGCGTATTAATAAATTTTTAGAAAATTTGAATTTTAATCTTTGAAACAGAAATTCAGAAACCACAATTCGTATTTTGTGTAGAATTATTCAAAGAATCGAAAAAAACATAAAGATATCAAGAAAAAAACAATCTTTTTCTCCAGAAAAAAGGCCCATGCCCTTGAAATGCGCATAATCCCCTTTCCCCCCTTGAAATGCCTACTTTTTTTTAATTTTTTTTGCATTTCAAGGGGTTAGGGACTGTAGTTCTGATTTCAGAAAAAAAATTTTATCTAAAAGTTTTCCGATTTATGCCCCTTAAAAGTGAAAAAAACAAAAAAAAAAACGAAAATTAAAATTTTAAAAGTGTCATTTGACCCTTCTCTCTAACTTCTAATCAAAAAATTTGTTTTTCAAAAATTGTCTTTTCAGATGGCGCTTCTATCCATATGCATGAGCACTAACGGAACAAAGTTTGTTTCTTTATAAACTGTGAAAAACTGGTTTTTGGGACTTTTGAAGTCTTCGTTTGACCTATAGTACCCTTTTAATTATTTTTTCATATTTTTTTTGAACTCGTGGAGTATTATTGAGTACTTCTGAAAGCAAAAAAAAATAGCGCAGAGCAATTTGAAAATCGCATTTCCCACCCTAATCTAGTTCAGTAAGGTATTTATGTTTTTTGAAGAGTGTGTTATAAAATGAACCATTCAAATTAGTGTTTCATTTATTTGGAAAATTTAAAGATCAGTGGCGTTCAACTCGAACTTATCATGCGCCGCTAAAAATAAAGAAACAAGTGATGCAAAAAAAAATTTAACTCATTTTTTGTCAGATAATCTGGTTTTATACAATTGAGAACATACCCTTACTTAGCTGATAGAAATCACTGATAACTCGACGGATCAAAAACAACTAAATATATGATTATCAGATATGATCATATTATAAATCATAATTTATGATATCACATAATATTTAAGTATATTTCAAGTCTATTTTTACTAACTTTCATAAGGTCTGTATGTTTAAACTTGTATTTGCTTAATTAACATTAAAAATCTTATAACATCCGATCAAATGTGATGAGTTTCAAGTGTTAAAAAGATTCAATTTTCCATATTTCGCGCTCTTGATAACTCTGGAAAATTTCATTAAAACACAAACGCGTAATGCTGCATTACAAATGCATAAATATATTTAACGTCCGAATAAAGGGACTCTTTCTGAGTCAATAATGAAATTAAGAATAACAAAAGTCTGACCGACAAGTTGTTAATATTGAAATTCGAAATAACATGACGCTTAAAAGTTAAAAATTGAACCACCGTAAGAACGATCTGAAAATAATTTTTTGCGCCCAATTGTAATTTTTAAAATGCAATGACGCCTACTCTTCTCATGTTTTTTAACCCCTGTTTATCCAACACAAAACAACTGTGAAAATCAAATAAATTTTTAAACAAGATGAAAAATTGTAAAAAGCAGATGTCGGAAATTTTTTTCAATGTCAAGCAAATTAAAATTGTTATTGGTTCATGCAAAATAATAATTTGAACATGATATCACAAAATTTATTAAAAAAATTGGATCCTGCGAAAATTATGAAATTTTATGCTAAACATCAGATTTTTATTATTCCTGAAATTGTTAAAAATAATGTTTTTTTGTTATTAATTAGCCAAATAAAGAGAAAAGAATTAAAGAATAATTTTTGAAACTGGACAGATCCTCATTCACGATCACGTGACGTTCGGCGCCCCTGATTGGCCCGAGGAGACATATCCAAATATGGATATCTAACATGGGAACACATCATTTCAGCTGTACAACTTTTGTTCTCGCTGGTTAATGTAAAAATTTTGGCTTGATTTACTTATAATGCGCTCTTTTTCGAATTCCAGACAAAATTTTGCTGAGCATTTTGAATTCTTGAGTTGTCTGCTGTAAATTTAACTCGAATAGCCTACAAAACTATTTTTTTTTTCGAAAATAATAATATAAAAAATTCCACAATGACTTTATCAAAGAACGCAATCACAAGTCGGAATACAATATCGCCTTACGGCTACATTGATAGTATAATTATTGTAATTTTTGTTTGTTTGAACACTTCCTCAAAGTAGTCATGATATGATATGTTAATCATATCTTAAATAATTTTTTTTTAAATGCCGAGAATAAAGCTGCCTGAAAACGTCATTCCTAACTTGTACACAGTTCATTTCGATTTTGATTTATCGAAAACAGTATTCAATGCAGAAATCGAGATCAACATCAACGTCAAGGGTATGTGAAAATCTCATATAAACGTAGACTGCAAAACGATCTCATTTTAATAACGGATGCTCCTGGTTGTTTTTTGCTAGATTTTTAGCAATTTTTTTTAATAATTCATCGTTCGAAATGCTTTATATCATGAAGTTTTAGAAAGTTTTAACTGAAGAAACTATCCAGAGATAAATAAAGTAAAAAAAAGTGCAAATTATACCATGTTCTTAAATTTTTGGAACAAAAACCGATAATTAAAAAATGTCAGTTATCCCCGAAAATTTTTTTAGAATGCTCTGATTTCGACCAATTGGTTTATTTTATCATTCATTAAATATTTGTGCTCAGTTTGAGTTATCTAAGAATGTTATCGGATCAGTCGTTATCAACCGCCGAATTATTTTAAATTTCTGACTAAAAATCAAGCAAAAACGACCAGGAGGCTCTGCATATATGTAAAGGTTTTCGAAACTTAAAGTATGACAGTTTAATTTTGTATTTCCCGGAGAATTGTTAAGAAAGCATTTTTGAAATCTCCGTGTTCATGTCAGTCATAAACGTCATGAAATTTTTTATTTTGTTTCTATATTGTCGACTAAAATCACATTTTCTGGTTTGAAATTACCGAGATTTATTTTTATTCGTTCTAGAAGATAACTGACTTTGGTCAACTTAGTAAAAAATTTTTATTGCAATTATTTGGTATGGATCAAAAAATAAGATGAAGACCGTACAACCTTCTCTAGCAAAAAATAATTAATTTCAGAAACTACCAAAGAAGTGACGTTAAATGCCGTGGATCTTGAGGGAATTTTCAAATTCAACAAAGTTTTGAAAATTAATTATCAAAACTTGTACAATTTTGTCAGAGAAATTCTGGGAATTAATTTGATCTTCAAATATCACTAACAAACTGACTATTCAAGTTGGTGTATCTGATGGTGGTGAAATTTTTTTAGTAAATTTTGAGCATTCTTTGTTATGAGTAATGTAACGGTTAATTGTCAACATATCCAAGAAACTTACTGTCAGTAGCATACTGGTGACATAAACAATGACAGTTAGATTAATAAATGCAATCAATGTATTCAAAATTTCGATTAATTGTTGAATCATTTTCAAGATTATTATATTGGAGTTCCAAGTTGACCTAGTGATCATAATATTTTGAATAAAATCATATACAATCATATAAAATCATATTTTTTTCGACGATATGTAATCGGGGGAGCGTTAGGCATGGTCCGAGAAAGTTCATTTTGCGTATTAAATAACTTTAACCTACACCGCCCTCTGAAACGCTTCACACAATAAGTACTGTATAAAATGAATTAATTTCAAAATGTTTATTTTTTAACGTTTCAGGTTTATTCCATCGTCAGAAGTGAGAAAAAAAATATTTTACAAAGACACAGAAAATATTATGTGTCAGAGAAATTAAGCCAAAAAATTCCGAAATAAATCTTTTTTTAGCGGTTCTCACGAATCAGGCCTCAGGTGCGCACAATTAATGCCGAATTCGTATAATCTAGGTAATAGCAGTATTTCGAAGTAAGACAGATTTACATTCTTTCGAAAATTTTGCGAGAGTTTTTATGTGTTAAGTTTTTTTCTATAAAAGTAAAATGATCTTCGAAAAAGTTTGATTATTCTTTGTCTGTAGCGTTTTCCTGAGCGATGCCTCATACATTATAAAAAAAATTGTTGATAAGTAGAGCATGTTAATATATGTTCATGTGGAACAGACTTTTTATCAG
Source organism: Oikopleura vanhoeffeni (assembly GCA_004367855.1). Taxonomy (NCBI): domain Eukaryota; kingdom Metazoa; phylum Chordata; class Appendicularia; order Copelata; family Oikopleuridae; genus Oikopleura; species Oikopleura vanhoeffeni. The sequence continues at coordinate 173,635 of SCLH01001011.1, read as the reverse complement.
TTCTGTGATTTTTAACTCTACTGTGTAGTAATTGTTGAGTTTCTCCCATGTGATTGGCTTCACATTCACAAATATACTCATAGCATAAATTACAGTTTTGAAAGTATTTTTTCTGCCGTTTTAATCGTGGGTGAATAACACTGTCTAGTTGAATAGTTGAGAAATAATGTATAGTTTATAATTTGATGTGAATTGTTATATTATTTTGTAATTAGTAGAAGAAACATTTGAGCATCTCTGGCTTGTGTTTGGAAGTGAAAAGAGTAATTATCAAAATCGGGATTATCAAGATCGGCTTGGCGTCGTTCTAAGTACTCTGATTTTTGAAAATTTACATTTTGCACTTCTGTAATACTTTGATTAAGCAAATTAACGAGATATTTATTGTTTAAAAATATTTGTTTAGAATTTTCAATAGCCTGATCACTTGCTTCGTCTGTGGTTGTAAAATGATGGCAGCGATATAGTTCGCCTACGAAAGCACCAATTTTATTATTTTTTGGGCTTACACCGGTTTTGTAGTTAGTCATACAGTCGGTTGCTGTAGGTTTTCGTAAAAAAACTGTAGTGTAACGTATTGACAATACGGTATTGTATAAGCATTTCGATATATTCCGGATAAATTCTCTTTACGAATTTTTAAGTGGGGGGCATAAACCCGGCATCCTGGAGTCAATATACTTACGAAAATAGTAAGTCAGTATATTTTGTCATGCTTATTATAGTTAGCTGAACCGTTTTAAATATGTTTCGCTTCATAAAATTATTCTTTCATTCTAGGAAAGATTTAGTTCGGGTTTTCATCTTTGAAATCTTAAAATTTCAAAAAAAATCTAAGCATTATGAAAATTTTCCGCATTTTTTGTCCAAACTGTTTTTTGTTTTGAATACAGAAATCTGTGGGTGAAAACAAAAACAAACTTTTTTCAGGGATTGCTACATATTTTCTTACCGCTGTTTGAAAAATCATAAAATTTTTATATTATTTTTTACCGACTTTTTAAGAAAAATTATGATAATTTTCGCCTAATCAAGTACAAAGTTTTATTCGTGGTTTTTTAAACTCTTTATAAAAATCATGCAGAATCTCATATTAAATGTTTTGGTATCTATTAAATCGCCGTATGTCAACTAATCGGTAGGTCGCGCGTTTATCATTTTGAAACTGTTGATGAATTTTCAAACAACTTGACTGTTGCACTCGATAAGTGCCATTCGGCACTGAATCTTTCAAAATTTTAAGGTTGTAAAAAATTCCAAATAAAATTGTGGGTGTAATTGGCGTCATTTCTTTTGATAGTCAGGACAATTTTTTATATCAAAACGCAATTCAGGGTCAATTTTTATCTCAAAAAAAGCTTTTCTTCTCTACTTTTTGCCAAGTTTACCCTTTTTCATGGAAAAAAACTTTGATATTTAAGAAATTTAGACTGTGCAGAGTAATTTAGTTGCTCATTAGGGGAGTACACTCGAAAATAAATAAAATTTATTAATATCGTCTTAAAAAAATCTATCGTCGGGTTAAGTCGGAAATTGATAAACAGTGAAAATTGTTTTTTTGTATTTTTAACTATAGTTAGTTATGTTTAGAAAATAAAAATGTGAGCGTTTGAAAGAATGAACAGCTTTTATGAAGATAAAAGTTAAAAAATAAATTTCCACAATTATTTTTTTCATATATTGTTCTGAAAAATGTACCAATCTGCTGGACTTATGCCACCCCTTAAACATGATTGAAATTTAATAATCTTGAAAATGATCGTTCAATCAATCTCTTGGTTAAGTTGCATTTCTTTATGGCTTAGAGCGGCCAAAAAAATAAGGAATAAATTTGTTTTGACAATTTGAACGACTGGGCAGCATTTTTAAATTACCCCTTTTAAGTTTTTATCTGAATGATTTTATTATTCTTTGGTCATATGCAATGTATCAAATCCATTCCCTTCGATTCGAGAAGATATCATTTTAATTATGTAAACTATAAATAGTATGCAAAATGTTAACAAACAGTTCAAATGCTTTATTAATTTGTTTGTTTATTGACCAGAGCCGAACTGGTTAAATGTGTTTTGAAGGGTTATAATTTTATATTACAAATAAAAAAAATTTATGATTAGCGGCAACTACTCCTTCAGGGGGTTGTCAATGCTGGAAAGGCTTTTTCAAGGGCTCATAACTTTTTATTCCTTCATAACAATCTTATAAAAATGTCAAGAATGGTAGTTCGTCATCTCCAAAAGAACTTTTTATCCAAATTTTTATCATAGCATGGTCGACAAACTGGTTAATTAAGTTAACCGGGAGCAAAATTTTAAGTAAATACAAACCCTAAGCCCTAAATACAAACTCTTTAAGGCCTTTATTTAATCAGACAGATATACCCCCTCAAAGTATTGTCAAATGAAGGTTTTCATGAAATAAATATAAAATATTTTATGTGGTATTTTTGTTCAATCGAGGGGGTTTTGAAAATCTTGATCAGATACATGAAGCACACTTGGATGACCACGAAGTGAAACATTGGACATATTCTGAGAACCAAACATTGGTATTTCTTCTCGGAAAGTCTATCAAACCTGGAAACCACAAACTCTTCATAAAATATACCGGTCTGGTGAATGCTAATTTGGCAGGACTATTTCGAACAAAAGTGAGTGGGGTGGATCACCTGGAATATGCATTCGTGACAGATTTTGAACCAATTTATGCTAGACAGTTCGTTCCATGCTGGGATCAGGAATCAGTTCAATTATAAGTCATAAGCACATAATGCATAGGCTAGTATTGTTTCAACCAAATAGCATCTTAGTAGTTTATATGGTGTCACCATCGTTTACATTTAAGCTAACGAAAGCAACTTCTCTTATGAATTTTTACTCTGAATAAGTTATTTAATAGCGTAAAATGACTTCACATATTCAAACAAAAATGGCTCGAATCCGTCCATTAAAATCTATATATTAAAATACTGGGTTTATTGTTCAGAAACCTCTTGAGGCAAATGATCTATGAAATTAAATAACAAAAAAATTTTCTTCATGTGATTGAAAAATAGCGATTTTTTGTATTTTCAATATAAAATTATTTCAAACTAAATGCTGAATCAGAATTTCTTAGCTAAACGCTACTACTTTAGTGAAACTTAAGTGAAATTAAAACAATTTTTACAATAAAACGCAAAACATAGAAAAAAAGCGATGCCCGATTAGGCCGAAAATCTTTTGGACATGTTACTAATAATTATCTATTATTATTTTGAAGACACTAATAAAATACATTTTTAACTTGAATAAAAGCCTGATAGAAAAGCGGTTTTCTGCATGAAAATAACATGCGAAAAGAAACTCACTGCAATCAGTAACACAGCAGAAATTAAAACGGTAATAATTTTTAACAATTTTATTCATATTCTCAACTTGACTAATCACGACTTCAAGAAAGAACTTAAAAAATTTAATAAATTATAGATTTTTATTTGTTAAGACTTATCATGAAAATGGAACTGTGACCCATACTTTCGCTCCAACTCCATTGATGTCCTCCTATTTACTGGCGGCAGCAGTAGGACCTTATTCGTATATCGAACAAAAAACAGCACGCGGAATGCCTGTCAGGTTTTAAGCGGTCAGATTTCAAACTTTCGTAGAAAGGACAATTTCGACGATATCGGAACTTTTGGTGATTTAATGGATAAAAATAAAGTTTTATGTTGAAAAAAGGGACGCGTTCGAGATAAAGTCGAAATTAAAAAAAAATTATTATTTTCTTTGAAGTTTGATTATTGGTCTCCTCTCCCGGGAAGGGAAACGGGTGATGTTTTCTTCCCGTTTCTCCCCTTCTATTTTACAAGCCTTAAATTTAACTTTTAATTCAAAAAGTGGTTTTCGGTAATTCAGTCTTAAAATTGTGATTTAATTCATGATGCGCTTCTAGTATTTTATAATGAACACCTCAAATTGCGTTAGTATTCCGGCGATTAGGGCACTTGACGTATTGTGACAAAAATCGTTAAATTGCCCAGGTTTTTATGGCGATATTGGAAATAAAGAAATATTGGATCAGCGATAAAGGGCTTTTCTTCGTAATAACTTTATGAATATTTCAATATTTTATTATTAAAAATAGGAATGATGATACGTTAAATTGTCAAATAATTATCTATTAATTAAAATCAAATTCAGAATTTATGCATACGAGCATCAAATAAAGGATTGTGAGTTCTCACTTGGTTTATCTGTAAAATGTATCGCCTTTTTTGAGAAACTTTTCAAAATAGATTACCCTTTATCAAAAATGGACTTGGTGTGCACGAACGATTTTGCCTCAGCAGCAATGGAAAACTGGGGCCTTTTGGTGCACAGGTATTGAAAAAAATTGTCGAAAGTTTTTAATTTGAAAAATCACAAAAAATTTTTTTGATTTTCCTTTTTTTAAATTTTCGGTACATTTTTCAAAAAATTGAAATGATTTTATTATTTTAAGATCGACAAGAATTTTGGTCTCGGAAAAATCATCAACTTTTGAGCATAAAAAAGAAGTGTCCTTGACAGTCGCTCACGAAATCGCTCACCAATGGTTTGGAAATTTAGTTACAATGGATTGGTGGAACGGATTATGGCTCAATGAAGGATTTGCTAATATCATGGGTAAGAAATTCTTACTAAGAATCAAGAGAAATTAAACAAGTGAAATTTCTTATAATTTTGTTAACAAAACATTACGCTCACTTTTTGTCGTGAAGGTTTTTTTCCTAACTTTAGTGACACACTGAAGTTAAAGGTGAAAAATCAATGTACCGACGCATTTGATTGAGGTCTAAGATTGCTTCGAATAATTTGACATAAAGAATGTTTATTTACATGAAGAAAAAACTTCAACGAAAATGGTTCGAATGCCTTTTTTCAGATAACTAGATTTTTATCATAAATTTTCAAACTCCAATTGATCCTTATTTTCTTTTCTGACAAATTTTTTTCTCTCAACATGTAAAATTTCTGAGCTATCCGAAAGTTTAATCAGATGAGCCGTTTCCAAAAGCTGTAATGTTAAAACAAATTGAATTTGATCACAAAAATACAATGGTCACCTTGTTATGATTTTTTTTGTTTGAATATTCATTCAAGGGGTTGTAAATCACCACTGGTGATTCGTACATTCACTTCAGTTATAATGGAAAAAAAATCTTAAAAATTGATCAATGTTTTAAAGTTATAAAAAGACCTACTAATTTATTTATCTACTTTTCGATTTTATTTATCATTCCCAAGATAAATCTTATTTGAACTTCAGAGTATTAAATATCAAAATCGCACAATACTAGAATTTTCGAAAAAAATAAAAATTCCTAAAATGACACATTAAGTGCTAATTTTCAGTTCATTTGAAATATCAAATGTACAATTTGATATTCAAGGCTTTTTTTCAGAATAATTTGAATGCCTTTGAATCGATTTGGTCATTTAAAGAAGGTCGTTGAGTTCTTATAAGAAAGGCTTTATTTTTTTACGGTCTTTCGTGCTTCTAAATCCCCTTCCTATAATTTCAAATCGGTTTTGAAAAATGTCAAATTTAGCTTTTGGACCACTTGTGTGATTTTGACTTTTTTCAATGTATATCCTATTCACACTTTTGTTAATATCCGGCCCTGATTAGGAAACGTAGTGTGTTTTTAAGTAGAAGGGCCGGGATATTAACAAAAGTGTGAATAAGGGATATATTTTTGAGTTTCAAATGATATTTCTCACAGCATGAATTTTGTAAATGAAATTTTGTAAGGACAGAATCATACTGGTGATCTTTTATGCGTGTTCTTAACAGTCGCTTGGTTTGCCGAATATATTTGTCTTCACAAGGGCATGTATATAAATAAACAACATTAGATGTTTCAAAAAATTCAATATGTGGTTCAGCCATAATTTAGGGCCCATAAATGAAAAAAGTTTGCTCACTTTAACTGCACGGTATGCTACGTTAACTCGAAATTCAGGAAGTATTTTTTCCATTTTTCTAGTTAAATCACAAATGCTGTGTTCAATTAATGTTTTAAAAGCACAATACAGCAGTAATAAAATCAAATTTTTTTTGATTTTTTGCGTTTTTTGATTTTTTTAAGTATTTATTCAAAGTTGTTCTAGACTCAAGTTCAGTAAATTTTTGTGTTGAAATCTGTGCGTGGTTTTTTTTATTATTGACTAATAGTTGAAAATGAATAAATCGAAAACGTTACCACAAGTAAAAGAATAAATTTTACAAAATTGACGTGTTTTTCAATTTGACCACTTAAACTTGAAAATATCGGGTTGACGTAAGCCAACTTTTTCTTCAGTATGTTAATGACTTTGTTTTGAGCCTTCTCTCGACCTTGAAAATGTCATATTTTCAGTTTGAGGTCTCGAGTGAACAAAAGCGACAATTTGAAATAACTTTATGTTTGAGGCTAGCTTTGGTAAAAATTTGACCAAATTTTGAAATTTAAGTTAGAACGCAATAGATTTTCCGATGAAAACTGTTCAAAAACCGGTTATTTCTTGTATTTTCTCTAAAAATATACCATTTTTAAAAAACAAGGCCATGGGAAGTTTCGCCTAGTGATAATGCAGGTTATGTCAAAATTTTTATTTATTTTGAAATCAAACCCAGACGAAAATAGATTTTCCGTTTTGTAAAAACGGCCTTTTTAAGGCTACGTATCTAGTAGTGTATCAATACAAATAAGTTTAGACATTTTTTTTCGCGGGTTTAAGGCTAGTTTTACAAATCAGCTTATCAAACTAGCATTCTGTAAGCTCTGTTCGGCTCATTTTATATCGGGCATATCATATCCCTTTATCACACTTTGGTTAGAATGCGTAGTCACAACGTTAAAATCACACTTTACAAGGACTAGTGGCTACGCATTCTTACCAAAGTGTGATAAAGGGATATGCCGCATATGTCAATTTGGAAACCACCACCCCCTTTAGATTTTCTCAATTAAGAAAATATATGCATCGACAGTATATATCCGGAATGGAACATTTTCGAAAAATTTATGCAGAACTACTACATTCGAGCAATGTCAAAAGATGCCTTGAAAACAACTCATCCAATTAATGTTGAAATAAATGATCCGCACGAGACAGAAACGGTTTTTGATCTTATAACCTATGGTAAAGGAGGCTCAGTGGTACGCATGATCAAAGCTTATATTGGTCAAGAAGCTTTTCAGGAATAAGCTTGAATATATCAGTGAGAAACTTTCGTTCAGTTTCATTTTTGGCTCAGAAAGTGGAAAAACCGTATGAAGAAAATAATCGATTACTTATAAGTGTGTAAGGGTTTTTCTCGAGAAAATATCGAAAGAGTCTCAAGATTAAAATGCAGGGATTGTTGAAATTACTCGTAAAAGCCTTTTAAGGCGTGTGCTCATCGGCTCATCATGTAATTACCTCTCAAAAAGAAATAAAAGTTAATTTGAAAATCGAATTTTTATAATTTCACAATTAATCGGTACAATTTAAAAATGATTCAATATTTTTTATAAAACACTCTGTAAATTTATTCTTTGAGTCTATTTTTTTCAAATTTCAGTGCTGTTCAATTTTGAGTCAAGATAAATATGTTTTATTCTCGTTTTAATTTATTAAAAGTTGTCACGTTTGTTTCTAAAATATTTAAAGCTTTTTCAAGAATGGTATTCGAAATTATTTGAATGAATTCAAATACAAAAATACAGAACAGATTGACTTATGGTGCCATTGGTCTGCAACATCAAATACTGATATAAATAAGGAAATTATCTTACTTATTTTCTTAATATTCTATCCAAAAAATGATATATTGATTACGGGTGCTCCTGGGAGATATAAGCTACTTTTAAGGCAAAATTGTTAGAAAATTTGGCTTTTAAAAAGACTTATCCCATGAAGTTCTCAGATCAACGAAACTAAGAAAAAAAATTAATCGAATAATAAAATGAAAATGGTCCGAATCAAATTATTTATTTTTTCGTGAGATAACTGAAATTGTTGAATAATCATTTTTTTGTAAAAATTGGAAACAATGGTCTGATTCGGACCCCTTTTTTTCACTTTATATTTTTCTGAATAGTTTGGCTCAATTTGAGCTATCTAAGAATAAGTCGGTTTCTGAAGCCGAAGCATATCAAACTTTTGGCTTAAAAAGTAGCTCATATGTGCCAGGAGAACGCGTTATCGATATAAACTCTTGGAAACTCGAAGTCTCTTCAGATTCTTCACGGATTTGTGGTAAATATGACATACACGCTATGATAGTTTGTCAGTCAATTTTATCATGAAACCTTTAGTGGATAGCCGTGGAAAACATTCCATCGTTATGAAATATCACTAAAGTATTTTTCGGAGCTGAATTTCTGATGAACCTAGAAGAAATCATGCGGCAATATTGTTAATACCATTTAAATGGAAAATATATATAACTGTCACGTTGGCAGGCAAGAAGGCTAAAGGTTTTAATCGTATTCCCTTGGTGTTCAAGAGTTTTAAATTTGAAATAAAAATTTCCTTATAAACATAATAGGCACATTACCGATATAAAATAATCCTCAATTCATTCGTACTTTGCATGTTAAAGAAGGCCAAACGAACTTTTCTTAGATCGTGATTACCGGTTTGGAATCTGGTTTACCGGTTGGTTAATGATATTTTTGAACAAAATTATTGACACATTGAAAGGAGAGATTCTGATTGGTTCAACTTTTATATAATGAAGTCGATATCTATCACAATTTTTTCGTTAGAATAAATTGAATAAGCCTTTTAAAGGGAAAAGTACCTTCTTAAGGGGTGGTCGTCGCATTTTAAGGCAAAAGCGAAGTTTTTAATGAACAAGTGACGCATAAATACAAATCGATGAACCAAATATTACTCTTTTGAAATATATTTGAACTAAAATCTTGCATCCTAAAAAATATCGAGTGACAGAGGCTCGTCCAATCAGAAACGTGCTTAGAAAAACTGACAAAATTATTTTTTCAAAATGCATCTCTTCCTGGTTTTTCAAGGTACACATTCGAAACTTTATATGTGTGTGTGCAGCTGAATAGTCCGTGTAGATCAGTATTGAGAGTTTTGTTCAATTCCTTGGATTTGGCTTCAAAATCACCAAAAAACAGTATTCGACCCTATTTTAGGGGTCCAATCAAAATGTATCTCTTCCCTGGATTTGAAAGTTACAATTCAAAACTTATATGAATGTGCAGTGGAAAGTCCGTGCAGATCCGTATTGAGAGTTCTGTCGAAATTTTTTTTTCAGTTTTTCTATAGTTTTAATTTTGGTTCTGCTAACGTTTTAGTTTATTCAAACATAATCATGCATTTTAACCAATTAAAAAATTTCTAAAAATAGAAACACATAATCATAAACACACATTATTAATAAATTCATGTTTTAAATTTCCTAAAAATTGATTAATTTCACTTCATTTCAAAACGAAAAATTTTTGACCACCCTCAAAAATGCCTACCACTCCCAGACACATGAGCGAGAACGGGAGACCTAAGTCAAAACTGAAAATCTATCTCCTCTCAGGCTTTATTTTGAAAAAACCGTTAAATTGAAAATAACCTGTATAATTAGTACTTTAAACTTTGAGAAGCGCTTTTTGTCGATAAGTTCATATTTTTTCTAAGAATATGCGATAAACACCATTTTTCCACTTTGTTTATTGAAAATCTATCTCCTCCTAGGCAGCTTCCAAAGGGATGCATCCCCGCCGATTTTCCTCCCTAATCCCTATCCCGTTTTATCCCCCCAAAACGGGATAAAAACGGGATAAGGGGATGAAGGGATAGATTATCACCTTTTATTCCGGGTCCGGGAAAGCCCTTAATTTTAGCTCTCTAATGCCCTCTAGGTGATTTAGAGCCAATTAAGTCTTAAACGGACAAACCTGGTAAGTCCTAAGCGGTCAAAAACCGATTTTGCAAAGTGTCCGCTTGGACAAGAACCAACAGTAGTAGAAAAATGTGGTATTATTACAATTCAAATAATTGGACTAATTCTAACTAAATAAACCGGAAAATTCATGAGTCATCGAAAAATACCGCCATTTTCTTTACAACATTTCATTCTTTAACAATACCTGTTGTATTATTAATTAATTAAACACAATTTTCACCTCACTTTGGTCAAACCGGAAGTCATATTTCATCGAAAATACCGCCAATTTTTGTTTGGACAAAATTAACACTCTCAAATATACCCTCTTGTATTCTATATAAATAAACCACACTTTTCACTCGCTTCCGGTTAAACCGGAAGTCATTATATTATCAAAAATACGACCAGATTTTTTTTGACGAAATTTAACCCTCAAATATACTTTTTTGTCTTATATATTAATTAAACGCAATTTTTACTCGACTTCCGGCTAACCGGAAGTTATCATTCATTGAAAATACCGCAAATTTTTTTGACTTAATTCACACTCAAATATACCCCCTAAGTATTATATAGAAAATTAAACACAATTTTACTCGAGTTCCGGTTAAACCGGAAGTCATGATTCTCAAAAATACCGCCAAATTTTTTTAAACTAAATTTTACCCTTAAATATCAGTAAAACTTCTGAAGAGTGTTTAAATTTTATGAATTAAGCAAAAAGGTGGATAGGGATAGAAAGGGAAAAAAAGGGGATAGGGATAGAACGGGATAGGACGAAAAAAGGGATAGAACGGATAGAAAAGGGGATGGGGATAAAACGGGATAAAAAGGGGGATGGGACTTTCCACCCTATCCTCTATGCTCTGAATTTTCCAATCCCTATCCCATCCCTATCCCCCTCGGTTTATCCCTTTTATCCCTATCGCTTTTGGAAGCCTGCTCCTAGGTTAAATTTCCAATTCACTCAAATTTTTGCAAACGGTTAATCAAAACAAATAGAAACTTCTGACGAGCCGTATTTTTTAATTGCCACCCCAAACTCAAAATATGAATTTTTCAAGGTCACGTGAAAAAATTTCCGAAAAAAAATGTGCTTCGATTTTTTCGAAAGATGGCTCAAAAGAAAGCTGGGAAAACACTAAAGAGAAAGTTGACTTACGTCAAACCAGAATTTTAAGGTTTTAGTGGTCAAATTGAAACATACGTTATTTTGAACTTAATTTTGATAAAAATACTCAAAAAAAAATCGAAAAAAACTCAAAAATTTCGACTAATTTGTTCATCTTATTTGGATTGTTTTGTGTTTTAAAACATAAACGATCAATTTTGTGCATTTTTATGACATAATGACTGCAGACAATATAGGAACTCGATATTAATGGTGGACACCTTAACCATACCCTTAACTTTAGTTTGAAAATTTAGTCCAATATTTGTGTGACCGGTAAATTTGTAGATTCATTCAGCAATAACTCGGAAAAATTTTATTTGATGAAGTAATTTAAACAACAAAATTAAAAAATGGCTTACTTTCAAGAAAACTCCAGATAAAAAATAGTTTGATGCCAAAAAAGCTCGCCGATAATTGGGTCAACAAACCAGGCTTCCAATCCTTGACATTAAAATTATCTCATGGAAAAATAAAAACTTGAAATCGAAATCGAACGACTCCATTTACGACGAGGACAACATTTTATGGGAAATTCCGATTCAGGTCCGATCTGGTGATATAGCCACGCTTCGCAAACGAATTTCTCCAACTATTTTGATGAAGACGAAAAAAATTAGAATGAGATTTTTCAACATTAGCGATAAAACTGGATGGATTCATTTCAATTCTAATTCAACGGAGTACTATGTTGTTCATTATCCCGACGAACTATTCGATCTTCTATTGCTGAATAAATGGCCAAGTGAGGGATCGGAATAATAAGCTTAAATGAAACTGACGTTGTTATACAGTTTCTCATAGGTTTTTTCCAACGAAAAAAATATCCGCATGGTTTATTCAAGTCATGAGTATATCTTTAATCGAGGAAGAATGAGCATCCTGAGTCAAAGGCGGCGAATTAATCCGAATTAATTCGGCTTTTTAAAACAACTGATCTGATTAAGATTTTTAATAGCTCAAACTGAGAACAAATATCAAGAGAAAAATATGGTCCGAATCAGACTATTTTTCATAATTTTTTAACAAAAACTGATGATTAGACAATTTCAGTCATCTCAAGAAAATATAAAAAATGGACTGGGTCGGACCAATCTTTCTTATGTTATTATTCACCAGATATTTGTGCTCAGTTATCGCTATTTAAAAACTTAATAAGATTAGCTGAATTAATTGCCCGCTTTGACTAAGAATGCTCGTTTTTCCTCGATTAAAGATATTAATTTGTTGATTCTTCCAATAATTTTTGATTATTTTTTCCTCGGAACTAACAGAGGTACGTTTGTTCTATATGCAATATAAGTCAATTTCACGAGCTTCACGAATACATCATTATTTTTTTTGTGACGCTTTTTTCTTTTGCTTGTAAATTTTATTTGAATTTGAAATGTATGGATGTTAAAACCTGATTAATAAGAAAAATTTATTTATATTTCATGATTGATAGTCAACTGAATCAACAACATCACATTATTTCTTTTTGCAACCAAGGTGAATCTTGAAAATGATGATGATCTCTACATGTAGCTACAGCGGGTGTTCAAATTCCAATATTGTGGTCTCAGTGTTTGCTTGTGTATAACAATAGGCAAAGGTGCTTGATATAAGGTGCGTCAAATTCAATTAGTGCGTTATATCCATTATCATCCCCGGGTCACTTTAAAAACTTATTTGCTTGTTAAAAGAATATGGAATAAGTTTTTAAAGTGACCGGGATAATAATGGATATAAGCCGATAAAACCCTGACGATAAAGTGATGTGAGAATTCGACAATGATGAGATTCGAACAACCGCAATAGAGATCACCATCATTATCAAGATTCACTTAATCGGAAAAAGATATAATTCATTCAACTGAATAGCACAAACTTTCTTCAAAAAACAATTCAAAACTGTTTTTGTGTCATTGAAAAACAACTTATGAAAAAATGAGTGAATAATCAAAAATTTGAATCAAATCAGCTTTCTTTCTGAAATCGACAAAATAAATTTGATTAAATAATATACTCACGCGGTATCACTGCGTCAAAATGTCTTCTAAAACTTTGTAAATTTAAGAAATTTTGTATGAAAAAATTTAAAATTATCATATTCAAATATAACCTGGTTCAATTTCTTCAATTTTTTTGATTCTACCCGTTCAAGCTACAACCTTTCGATCCCGCGTCCAGTATGAAGTCTATACAAAAGCAATTGATAATAAACGAACAGCATTTACTTGCTAGTTACAAAATAGATTCAAGGTTGACCACTAAATATTTTCTTGTAGTATTTAGACATTTAAATTTTAATATTTCTCCTAGATTGAACGTTTTTCGATATTTTTCGGACTTGAACAAAATTACAATTTCCTTCGAATAATCTGATATTCTATTTAAGCAGTTCATCGCAATATTTTGCAAACCTTTTTGGCTATTTTGTAGACTTTCAATTTTTTTTTAAATTTAGAACCGGTCGAAAAAGTTATTTTTGTAAGAACAGTCATTTCAAACCGAGTTGGAAAATTTTGGGAATGAAATATAAAGAAAAAATGTCGATTCAGACAGTTTATCTGGTGATTTAACGTTTATTTAAAGTTATTAAAAAACTGAAAGATGAAACTAGCTTTTATGTTTGGCAAACATTCTTGGAAGTATTTCGGATATTTTGTATGTTGCACGAGTGAATTTCTAGAAAAGAATGAGAGTATTTATCTGCAAAATTTGAATATTATAAGTTAAGTTTTTCTCGAATGCTAAGAAAGTTTTCCTGGAAATCTTTTTGAGCAAAATTTCGCTGAGAATATCGGTTAAAGCCCTTAATTAATTTAAAATCGTGATTATGAGAAACATGCGGAATCCGAGCAATTCATAGGCCAAATTCACCTTATTCGAAATGTAATCGGCATATCCTGCAATACAGGGTTTTGATTAGCTCTGGTATCTGGCGTTGTTTGTATCCAGCAAAAAAGTCACGATATGTTAACTTAGGGCCTAAATCCATATCACATATTTCTGATGAGTCAATTATTGACTAAGAATTTAATTATCAGGATGAAGATTTGCGAATTTTTTAGTGGTGCGAAATTCATTTTTAAATTTCCGGTCATTTTTGTTATTTTTTTGTCTTAACCATTTCCTTCCAGATCACTTTCAATTTATGTGCTGTGTAAACTTTTTTTCAACAATTTGTCCCGGGGACCTCCACCTACTCATACAAGAATTTTTTGGAATTATTGAAGATCCCGTTCGTTCAGTTTTCAATACTTTTTCTTGGAGATATGTGCTCATAAATTATGACGCATATATCTTAAATCCGGGGAAAAAGTGGTCTTTATAGTTAATCAAGCCAGAGGAGTTATATTAATTTTTTTCAAACACAGTTTAATTTGAAAACGCACGCAAATTCACGCGACCAAATTATTTCGACAAAAGGTTTTAAACGAAAAATAAGTGTTGGTTGTTTTTTGCTGTTTCCGATGATAAACTTTTCGGGAGAGCGATTTTGGCTTCTGTATTTTCATTGGAGGTCGGAAACATCTCGATATATTCGAACATTATCATCTCGAAAATTCAAATGTTAAATTCAATTTCAGTGAAAAAAATTGGATGGAACCAGAAGCCAATGAAAACGAAATATAGGCTTACTAAGAGGAGCTTGAACGCAAAACTTGGCTTGCTTGGACATGATTTTGCAAGAAAAGTAGCATTGGAAAATTTCTCAAAATTACAGGTTTTTGCTTTATTTTCAAGTTCCAATTAAAATTAAACGGGGCCAACACTGTTATGATTAACAGTCTGAGTCGGCAATTTATAAAAAGGACAAGGAGAAAATATTTTCTGAGATTTGCTCGATGATCGAGAGCCTCGATATCTTGCTCAAAATTTTTAAAAATTGAGAAAGTCGTTTTTTTTTTCACTAATTTTGAAAAGAAATCAAAATCAGGCCATTAATTTGAAATTTTAAACAAATATTTAAAAATCGAAGTTGTTTCAATCTCTCAACATATCCTTTTCGGAACGGAACTCATCTCAAAAAAGCTTACTATTCTACAGCGCGTGTTCGAATTCACTGATGTTGTCTAAGTGATTGTCTTAGTGATTGCTTGAGTGATGACACGGATAGATTAAGCGTTCCATTATAAGACCTTTGCTATAATCATATTCCATATAATCATAAGACAACATTAGTGGATTCGAACACGCGCTATACAGATAGTAAGCGTTTTTGAGATGGAGTTCTGTTCCGAAAAGGATATTCAACGGTTTTCCTTATAGTCGGTAATTTCTGCGACAATGTTTTATTCGGATATTTTTATTTGGTTATAAAAATAATGTTGATGTCACAAAATTTGTGTCACTTACTCTGTGAGAAATCAAAAGATGAACAATTTCACATTGAAATTTAGAATAATGCAAATTCCATCGATAAAAATATGAGGTCGGCCATTATAGTTACTTATGGGAAGTATTGCAATTCAATTGGCCCGCTGATAAAGATGTGGGAAAGTTCAGAAAGTGTTGAAGATTCGGATGAAGTCTGTCGGGGAATCGGATACGCACAGAAAAAATTATACCCTAAAATTTTTATCACATTGAAGAAAAGTAAACCGAGCCAAAATGATTTACTGCTCATATTAATATCAATGGCAAGAAATCAGGTAAATGACAGTTTAAATAAAATAAAATTTGAATGCTCAAACTCATAGCGAAATTTTTGTAATTCAAAAACTATTCTTTAAAAGGAATCGGGGAATCACGGGGTTATATCGCGGGATGTATACAAGATAAGATCTTATTTTTGTGGGATTTGATACTTTGTTGTCTGTTTCCTAACAGTCGGTTTCTTTACGGTTATGTCGTTTACGGCTAACGTCTCAGTCGTTTTGAAAACCGCGTTGTTATCTCAATCCCCGTGTTTTGGAGGGACCAAATCTTTGGGAGAGGGCAATGGTTGATTCCAAATTCAATAATGTCGAAAAATATTGATTGAAACAATCGAAAAAAATAAAAATAAGGAAAATAATCGGACATTAATAATTTTTTTTATACCTGAAGAAGAATTAACATTGTGGTCGCATTACTGAGCCAAGATTCGTTGTCGTGAAAATATTTACAAAATCAAATTTTTAGAATTAACTTCCGGAATTCCGGCG
This sequence comes from Oikopleura vanhoeffeni, assembly GCA_004367855.1. Classification (NCBI taxonomy): domain Eukaryota; kingdom Metazoa; phylum Chordata; class Appendicularia; order Copelata; family Oikopleuridae; genus Oikopleura; species Oikopleura vanhoeffeni. The sequence continues at coordinate 157,429 of SCLH01001011.1, read as the reverse complement.
AAGTACAGCAAACATAACTGATTTAAAAAATAAATAAAACACCATTGTATTAACGTTTCCTAAAAAGATAAACTTTATCCTTTTGTCATTGTCTATTCGCCTGGAGACAAATATTGAGCCTTGAATGAAAACACACTTTCAGTGATATTTAATTTCGTGAAGCTGGATTTTCAATCAATTTTTTCGATATGAAATTTTTGATTAGTTTCAAATTTGTGGTCCATCAAATATTTTTAAGAATTACTTAAATCCCACTCAAAACGAATCGTTTTTCTTTGCTTTTCATGAATAAAATGCTTATCGCACGAAGTCGTTTCACAAATTCTGTATTAATATCTCAATGATTATTTTCGAAATGAACTGAACTTTTTTTATAAATTAATTTTTAGATGTAAAAAAAAAATTGCAAAAAAATTTCCGCAAATTTTTTTTGATTCTCGAAATTAAATTGTAAGTCAAATTACCTGATCGCAATTTTACGAAACAAAATATCACGTAGAAAGAAACCTCGAATTTAATGAGAATAGTACTAAACGGAAACGATAAAAACGAAATTCCGGGAATTTTTATACCACATTTAATTTTTACTGCTTTTCAAGACTGAAACCGATAACGGAAATAATAATACAATAAAAATACGTTTTTTATAATGTCAGAGTCACAAAATCTGGCGTTCGTCGGGTTCTACCGTGAAAGAGAATAACATTTTGTATTCAGGGACACAAAGAAGTTTGGCAATATTTGAATGAAAATTTCAAATTTCTTGATGAATTTTTGGGTAGAATGCTTACTATTTTGTTGGAAGCTTTGTTCACGATGTTTATCGACACGAACGACATTGATGATGTTAAACAATTTTTCAAAGAAAAAGATTCAAAATTTGATGCAGCGATTGCTGAAGGCAAGTTTCAAATTGAAAATATTTATGAAAAAATTAACTCTTTCACGCATAAGCGCCATTTGCGGACATGTTTTTTTCAAATCCCCAAAGAAGCGAAAAATGAAAAAAATTCTATATATTGTTACTGAAAAATCATTTAAGGGTTCAAATTCCATTCTCTGTTATGTTCCTGACTTTCGATTCCGTTTTCTTTAGGAATGATTTCTTGAAAACTCGAAAATCTAAATACCTCCAGTTTCCGAATAATTTATAACTGGACAAAATTCAAATTTGATGATATCATATAAAAAATTTGAGTCTTTCTTTGATTTATAAAACTGAAAAACAATCAAGGTCTGACTTTTCGAAGTTTTCCGTTATTCACGCTCAACGTAAGGTTCCGAAGGGATCTTCATGCTTTCAAGAGGGATATAACCCCCTTGCGGTTTCTTATTTTATTTGAAAAATCTTTACTGATCGATTAAGGTTTGGAAATCATACGAGTGAGGAAACTATGGGCAGAAAGAGATAAAAAAGAAATGTCATTGGTATTAAGAATGCTGTAATTATAACTTCAGCATCACTTAATAAAATGTTTTAACTTGACTACGTTTCTTATATTTCATTAGTAATCTCAGCTTTCATTTCCCACAGCCTCTCAGCTATTATCATAAAAGCTCTTGAGACACATGATCATTTTTCTGTGCTTTTAAGTTTACCGTTTTCATATCATATTGAGGGCCTCAATTTGAGGCAAGCGATTTTGGGTTCTACAACCTGCGTTTTTTATTATCATTTTTTATGAATGGTTAGAAAGTATAAATTATGCTGCATAATTGAATAACTTTCCATAAAGAAACGTTTCGATTCTGGTTTTTTATACGATTTTTATTTCCGAAAACAATTTAGCATTATCAAATATTAAATACCAAATTTAATTTTTTTACGTTTTTATTGGATCTTTAAAAAGAATAATTGCAGATAAGCCAGTCAATCAACGCAGTCAACGTAAGTTAAAATGTTTTTTTGATATCGAAGATCAGAAAACGGGGTTCAGAAACTCAAATAATGTCGAAAAAGCTGCAGTTCTAAACTCATTTCTTTCCAAATCTAATCTTTGCTATTATTTCATTCTATCATTTCTTGAACTTTGAAGGAAGCTTAGTTGAAATAATTAAAAAATTTCGACTCAAAGAAATTTTTATTTGTTCTTAATTTCCCAAATATTCCACTTTAATTAGTATGAACTTTTTACTATGTAAAACAATCCGGACTGAATTTGACTGCAGCGAAGCCTCACGATTATTTTATTAAATGTAGCGGATTCGAGACAAAATCCTTCGGCTTAAAGGGGTACTGGTCGCGTGTTAAATGAGACCTACGGGTCATTATAATTGCTCCAAAATAGCTTGGGGTGCCAACAAAGTGTACTACCGACCAAATCATCAGAAATTGTTTTCGAAATTTTCTTGTTTTCTCGATGTTTCAAATATTTTTTTCAAAATGAACTTATAAAATTACGTTTGCTTTAATTTAACAACTCAAACTTCAAAATATCATCCTGGAGTTGGCCAACTTTCTTATCAGTGTTCCAGTGGCATTATCTTGAGCTTACTTACAAAAAAACGAAGCAAATTTTTTTCGAAAATTTTATCGTGGGTTCTTAAAAAATCCTATTTCAATTTAGGCGATAATTTAACCGACAAATAATTGCGAAAAAACGGTGATTATTTCAACATTCTACAAAAATTAGAGCGAAACTAGAAAAACTTATAATGTTTCTTATTGGCCTTCTATTTTTACAACTTGTGGCAAAATTTAAGCTAATTTTGACTTGAAACCTGGGAGAAGATATCCCTTTCTCACTTTTTGGTTAGAATACGTAGCCACAACGTTAAAATCACCCGTTTAAAGAAGTAGTGGCTACGCATTCTAACCAAAAAGTGATAAAGGGATATAGGAGATCTATTTTAGCTGTAGTGCTCTTGTGTTGCTGATGTGTGAATGAGTGTATGCAGATAAACAAAGCGAGATGTTTTTTCTTACAAGCTTAAGGGGGTAGTCGTCGCAAATAGATTTCTTTGAGGCCCTCTAGCGGTTAAACTTGTAATCAAAAAAATCTTAGACCAAGCTCATTGTCATTTTTTGGCTGATTTAGTATAGTCTCAACTTTTCAGCGAAATCTATTTGCGACGACTACCTCCTCAAGGATAGTTCTACTGGCTGATTTGACTTTTATCATAAATGCACTGTTTGTTTTTTCGCCATTTTCAGCGCTGCATGAATTCTCTGTAGATCAAGCGGACCGTTGGCTTATGTCACATAGCCAACTGGTCCGTTTGATCTACAGAAAATTCTTACAGCGCTAAAATTGGCGAAAAACCCGTTTTTGTCCTTATTTTAAAAGTCTTCCAAAACGCCATCAACTTTCTTAATTATTACGACAGATACGGAAAAGTCGGCCAAATAAGTAACTTAAGAGTACACGCCAGAGCCCCAAGCTCCAAAATATTCATATTGGTATCTAGTTTGTTCAAAAACAACGATTTAAATTTCTCGGACAATTCATAATTTTTTAATTGTGATTATAAAATGTCTAATCGCGATCAAACTTATTTTTCGCTGGCCAATGAGAATAGAATTCTTTCAATGAACTTGGTTTCGTCAAAATTTCCAGAAAGAACATTATGTGATCAAACAATTTGTGATAATAATTTGTAAAATTTCATGTTTGCGATTCAAAATGCGACCAGTACTCTCTTGACAAATGGTTTCAGTTCAAATTATGTTCATTTAGTCCCGAGTTTGACAACGAAACATTTTTATAAATCTAATCGAGGCCACGTCGTGCTGACGTGAATTTTATAACAAATTCGGTAGATCATTGTCGATAAATGGTTGTCCCCGGTTAGAACTTGAAGTTGAAAATTGAAATCAGTCCTGAAAAGATTTTGAAATTAAAAGAAAAAGAAATAATTATGCGAAATAATCACTCACACAAGGTTTGTTTCAGACATTTGTAAATGCTAAAAAATTATTTTTATATTGTAAATAGGGTGTGCAAACCGCTAAAATATTGATAACGAACCATTCAATAAAATTATCCGAAAGCTCGAAAAGACGACATAAATAAATTAAAAAATAAAACTATCCGAATTAGACGATCCTGAAACTCTTTCAAATAAATTAAAACTGAGTCCGATTGGAGGATCGATTGGAGGATCGATTTGATTCATGAAAACTTATCAAAAACGGTCGTAATATTATCTAAATATTCTCGCATTTCCGAAAAAGCAATTTTCGATGTTATCGAAACGACAATTGTGGAATTGGTATTTTTGCTACATAATAAACTGTAAAAAACAAATTTTTTCATTATCTTGTGATACCTCTTCGATAACCTACAAGTATTTTGCAAAATCTTAAACTCAACTGGAGCTTTATCAGGCTGTCATCTTTGTGCCCTAATAATATAAAAAAGGCAAGGCTTTTTATCAATAATTGAATCATTTTCTTATCTATTTGTTATCTAAATTCTTCTTTTCTCACAAATTTTTTGGCTTCGTCAACTTTGTCCTATGGAATCAAGACCTCGAGGTGGGCGCTAAAAAGTTAACACCTTTTCGAGCGGTATCTGAAGCGAAAAGCTTAGTTTATTAGTTAAGTCTTAAGATTTAAGACTTAAATGCTTTCGCAACCATAGTTCTATCTTTAAATAGCTGATTATGATACTCGACAGATATTAAATCAAAGGAGCAGAGAAACTTCACCATTATTATTTTGGTTTATTAGTTTTCTTGAAATTATTCCGTGTATTTTAAATATTAATCAAGATTCTCTGGTTATTTTTTTAGGTGGGCCCAGGCTTCTCATGACGATTACGGGAAAATCATAGACGACATGTAGAAACGTTATTTGCATTCAACTAAAAAA
>SCLH01001011.1:110840-142143 GCA_004367855.1 Oikopleura vanhoeffeni | reverse complement strand
AAAAAATTTAATTTGAAATTTTTTTCCAAAAAATTGGATATTCTTGCTGATTTTTTGTTTGACAATTTAATTCGAGTTGGTTTTCATTAAAATAATTCTATTTAAATAACAAACTGAAAATTATAGCACAAAACTTATAAAAATTTCAGAATTCGCATTCCGCAATTAAATTAAATCAAAAAACTTGAGTGAAAAACTTATGAAATTGATTGAAAAATGAAATATTCCGTTAGAACACAGAGAAATTTATTAATAAATATATGTTTTTTCAATAATTCAAAATTTAATTCAAAAATTAAATATTTTGTTAATTAATTTTAAAGAAAGTTATATATTTATGAAATTAGCTGAAATTTCGTTCGAAATAACAATTTTTTTACAAAAGCTTAAAATCTAACAAAAAATTTTGTCGCATAAAACTTCTTTGAAAAAAATATATGCTTTGGTAATTTAAAAAAAAAAGATTAAGACAACCGAATTTTGATAAGAATTGAGATAATGAGATGAATCAATTCTTGATAGAAACAATAAAAACGGGGCTGGCGCAACATGGCGTCCCGTTTTTTATATATATTTAAACTTATTTCCGTGTATGAGACAATAAAATCATTATCCACTAGTACGAAAGGAACCCAATCTACGATTAAAAGTCTGAAAAACAGCAGCCAAGCATTTATTAATGTTCATGGTTTCCACGAATGTATTGTTTGCGAAAAGCTGGGGGCTGTAATTTTACAAGCAAACGGATCAGGTTAGAGATAAGTCGACAAAATTTTCATTGAAAAATTGTAGATTTTAACCTGAGAAACGTCTTGATTTTTCAAAATAATAATTCAAGGATTGACAGTTCAAGGAAAGCGTAGTAAGAAAACAAAAATCGATAGTCGTAAAAAGTTTTTTTCAACCAAGGTCTTCTTTCTGACGCCACTCTCGAGTCGAGAGTTCTCAGTCGAGAGTCTCGACTCGTTAAATTTTTAGTGACCGCATAATTAACCAAAGAAATCTCAAAATCGGCTGTTCTGAAGTCTAGGATATTTAAAAGCCTACAAAACCAATCGAAGAAAAAACAGAATATTGATTCATGATTGGCTTAATTTGAAGAAAACGAATGACTCCCGGTCTCGAATAAAAAATAAATGCAAATGAGTGGCCCGTCAAAATTTTGCGTTTGTTAACTTTCATTTCATGAAAAAATGATACCAAAGTATTAATTTCAGAAAATTAAAGGTTAATATGTACCATGGGACATCTACAATGGTGCATATCGCAAGGTGTTCAACTCAGACAAGACCTACTCAAGACCCTTTTTTATGTTAGATTTGGCTGAAATTTTGGGAGCACGCCTAGAATTAGACTAAAGTGCGGTGGATCGAGGAATTTTTTTAAATGATGCACGTTGATTGGTTCAACGAGTTTTGAATTTTTAATTTCGAGTATTTTCCCATCTATAGCAATTTTAGCGAAAATGGTAAGAAGAATGTATCTCGCAGTCAAATTTAAGGGGGTTGCATAAGTCAAGCAGATTGGTAAATTTTTTCAGAGCAATATCCTATTACGAGGAAGGTAGATCAAAATTGCCTAGGTAAAAATACAAACCATTTGTGTGTTCAATTCAGGGATTTGATTGGTTGGTTGACCCGTCTCACTCTCGTTTGTATTTGGTTTGTATTTTTACCTTGTAATTTTTACCTTGTAATTGGTTTGTATTTTTACCTAGGCATTTTTGATCTACCTTCCTCGTAATTGGATATATGAAAGAAAAAAATGTGGAAATTTATTTTTTTAATTTTTATCTTCAATAAAAGTGTTCATTCGTACAAACGTTCACATTTTTTACTTCTAAACATATCTTACTATAGTTAAAAATACAAAAAAACACTTTTCACTCTGCATCAATTTCCAACTTAACCCGAATATAGAATTTTTTGAAGACGATATTAATTAACTTCAGACATTGTCTGATGAACTCCGCTAATCAGTTCTCTAATCACTCTGCACAATCGAAAATTTCTTTAATATCAAAGTTTTTTTCCATGAAAAAGGGTAAAAGTTGGCAAGAAGTCGAGAAAAACAGCTTTTTTTGAGATAAAAATTGACCTTAAATTGCGTTTTGATATTAAAATATGTCCTGACTATTGAACAAAATGGCGGCTATTACACCCACCATTTTATTGGGAATTTTTCACAACCATAAAATTTTGAAAGTGCCGAATGGCACTTATCGAGTGCACAGTCGAGTGTTAAAAATTTCATCAACAGTTTCAAAATGATATTCGCGCGACCTACCGATTAGTTGACATACGGCGATTAAATAGATGCTAAAACATTTAATAGGTGATTCTGCATAATTTTTTATAGAGAGTTCAAAAAACCACGAATAAAAAATTTTCGACTTGATTTGGGGAAAATTTTTTTGATAAAGTCAATGAAAAATTAAAAACAAAAATTTTATGATTTTTCAAACAGCGGTCAGAAAATATGTAGGAATCCATGAGACCCGTTACAGTGGGTTTTTTCTTGGTTTTTACCTACAGATTTCAGTTCTTAAAATAAAAAAAATTTGGACAAAAATGCAGAAAATTCATAATGCTTCGATTTTTATTTCAAATTTTTACGATTTCAAAGATGAAAACCCGAACTCAAATCTTTCCTAAAATGGATAGAAATAATTTTATGAAGCTGAAACATATTTAAATCGGTTCAGCTGACAATAATAAGCATGAAAAAATATACTGACTTACTATTTTCGTAAATTATATTGACTTCAGGAAACCGGGTTTATGCCACCCCCTTAAGCATATTATATGCTGCATATAAGACAAATATAAAAATTTGAGAAAATAAAAAAAAAATTTCAATTTTTATTTTTATGAAAATGCGCAGAAATTTGCTAGGAACACGCCTGTAGCTATGGCTGCACGTCAAAATTTCTTCAAATAGGTCAAATGTCATGACGTCACACAAAAATCTATTTTATCATATTGGATGGAAACATTTGTTTTTCAAATTTTTTTATTTGTCTTATAGGCTTAAATTTTACTGCAAGAAACGTTCTTCTGAAAATTTTTGCTAAACATTGCTCTAAATTGGAAAAAACTCGAAATCGAAAATTGAAAACTCGCTCAACCAATCAAGTTGCAACATTTACAAAAATTTTCCTCGATCCATCGCCTTTTTGTCTTATTCTAAGCGTGCTCCCAAATTTCAGCCAAATCTAACATAAAAAGACCTTGAGTAGGTCTTGTCTAAGTTGAACACGGTCGCGACACGTTGTATGGTTTAACCCCCTCACACCCAAAACCATTGAAATTCCCCTCACACCCAAAACGCCATTCGGGGACGCCACTTTGAGCGGTTATTGCGGAGAAAATAAATGTGATAGAATATTCATTATTTTTATAGACCCGAGATCAAAGATTAATTTTAATTGGAGGCCAACAATTTTTTAAATTTTAATTCTGTTTGCTCGATACATGCAAGAAAAAATAGAGGTTAAGTTTCAAGAACTTCATCAAAAAACCATACATTTTTCAAAATCACATATGAATTACAAAAGATTAAGTAGAACACTGGCTATTCAAATATGATCTTGAATTTTAAATAGCTTATCTCAATTGTCTTGAAAACAAGTTTTCGTATCCCTTCGAGTCAAAATGCACGCACTAAAATCAGAAACAAATTGAATACAAATAGTTTTTGACTTGAACTTTGAAGGCTCATCACGGTGAATTGAGGAATAAAATAAAATCAAAAATTTAATTATCTTTGATCGATAAACGCCATAAAAAGGAACTTTATTTTTTTTCAAAAAACGATTTTTCTAGAGTGATACGCAAATTAGATATAAATAACTCAAACCATGGCTTTCTGAATATTTTCTCTGATTAAAAACCTCTCTCCATTAGTCTACAACATGATAACTTTTTTTTTGCTGTGCCGAGAAAATTCATTTCGAAAATTGAAAGCAACTTATTTTTGAGGATAAAAATAAATTTATTAGATCAAGATGTTCAGCCACTTAAGAAAGGACAAACTGAGTATTGAGGTCAGCTGTGAGGTTGATTACTCGGCATGATATCAAACTTGTGCTCTTTGGTGCTTTGCATCAAATTCTAACTTAAAATCAAACTGATTAATTTCAAAAATAATTATTCGCGCAATTAATTGTTTTTTTATTCTTTGAGTTTATAGAGAAATCACTTAAGAAAAAATAAAACTCTCAATAAAGACCAGAGAAAAAAAATAATAGTACCAGGAGCAGCCTCAAGTAATTTCCTCAATATAAGTTTCCTCAGAATTTTGATTTTATATTTCGTATTTACGCCAGAGTTTTTATACGATAATCAGGCGAAAATCCTAAAAAAAATAGGAAAGAATATCTTTTGAACTGCTAGTCGTATTAAATTTCTAAAACCATTAATAGAAAAATAATTGCGAATTCTATGACACATTTGAATTGAAAGTCTGTGGAGTTATTATGTCTATCTTGTTTTAAGGATTTAAAAAATCTCGCGTCCCCGAATGGCGTTTGGGTGTGAGGGGGTTTACTGACAAAAATTTGACTACTGAATTGAAAAAAATTTTAGTAGTTCATGCTTGCGAAACTTGCTGCGCCTTATTTGGATTTTATTATTCACCGGTAGCTCTCCAAATGTTTCAACAGCAGAAAAAAATCAAAAATTTGACGTCAAAATAAAGATAAATAGAAGATAACAAAATTTTAAAAATCTGCTATGCTATTGAAATAAATGTTATCAAATGAATAATTTAGGGTATGCTGGTTCCTGCATTTCCGCAGTTGTTTTGTCATACAAATGCACGAAATCATTATTTTATGTTTTGTTGGGACAAAACAACCCAAAAACTACTGACCCAAATTATAACGCAAGTTGAAGGCTAGTTCTACAAACTTGCTCATCTGAATTATACTCTTAAAGCTTTGTTGGCTATTGTTTCATCGGGGATATGACAAATTATGAACCACCATACGGTATGGTCCATACCCTTAAGTTATAGTTTGAAATTTATTAAAAATAAGACTTCAATTTCAGTTAAAAAGATTTTTTATCTCTAAAAGTGATAAATATTATATCATGACATATAATTTGGAAAATTCAGATCTATTTTCCTCAAAATTAAAAAGAAAGAAAGTTGAGAGAGTAGAACACTCAAAGGGGGAGGACCAAGAAAACAAAAACAATATTTGATTTTAGGGCTTTGCATTGATGCACTTTTTGAATATCGGGCGTGATCGGGTCTCAGATTGCCCTGTAATTGACATCACAATTATCAATAATTAGAAGTTATCGGTAAATCTGATAAAGAATTTCGTATGGTTAAAGGGGGTGGCATCGATCCGGCAGATTGGTACATTTTTTCAGAGCGATAAATGACAAAAAAAAATGTGAAAATTTATTTTTTATGTTCAATAAAAGTGTGCATTCTTGCAAACGTTTATATTTTTTATTTCTTAACATAACTAACCATCCGTGAAAAGACTAAAAACCACTCTTCATTGGAACTCCATTTCTAACTTAACCTGACCATAGAAATTTTATGAAGACGATATTAATAAACTTCAGACATTGTCGGGTGAAATGCGCTGAAAAGTCTCGTTTCTATGTTGCTTATTAAAAAATTTCCTTGATATGAAAGTTTTTTTCTCATGAAAAATGGTCAAGAATGACAAAAAGTTGAGAAAAACAACTTTCTTTGAGATAAAAATCGACCTTTAATTGCGTTTTAATATTTAAAATTATTCTTACTATCTAAAGAAATAGCGCCTATAACATCCACAATTTTATTTGAAATTTTTGACCAGCATAAAATTTCAAAATATTTAGTGCCAGATGGCACTAATCGAGTGTACAGTCGAGTGTTAAAAATTTCATCGATAGTTTAGAAATGAAACTCGCGTGACCAACTCATTAGTTGACACACGGAGATTTAATAGATACCAAACATTTGAATATTGATTCTGCTTGATTTTTATAAGAGAGTTAAATAAAACTACTAATAAATGTTGACACTTGATTTGCCGGAAAATTTCATAATGTTTGGTTTTTTTTTTTACGTTCTCATTGTTTTTTTATTTTTCCTTTTCTTTTTTTTTTTTCACTTATCTTTTATCCTAAAAACGTCGACAAAAAATGACAAATAAACATATTATGATTTTTAAAATAGCAGTAAGAACATATGTAGGCATCTATGAAGAAAGTTAAACAGGCCATTTTTTCTGCTTTTATTAACAGATTTCAAAAAACAATCAGTAAAAATTTTGGACAAAAAGGCGGTAAATTTCCAAAATGCTTTGATTTTTTTTGAAAATTTTACGAATTCAAAAATTAAAGTTCGGACTCAAATCTTTCCTTAAATAGACAAAAATTATTCTTATAAGTAGATGCACATTTATTCTGGTTCAGCTAACGATAATAAGCACAAAAAAGTAAAACAACTAATTAATTTCGTAAGTTAAATTGACTAAGGCTGCCAAGTCGATGATACCCCTTTAAAACCATCGGTTTTTCATTTAACTTAAGTATCATTTAATTTTATATGCACGATTAAATATTAGTTTTATGTTTACTTGATAAAAATTTTTTTTTGAATAATAAACTGGATAATTAACTTACAAACAGTGCATTTCAACACACACAAAAAGTTTTAAAGCTTGAGAATGATTTATCGAAACATTGCTTTTAATTAAAATATTCAAATTACAAAAAATTACTATTTAATTTCTGTTTTTCAACGTTTCGATTATTCATTTTAAAGCTGATGAGAAAATTGGTACTACCAAGTTTGTAGTCAAAAATACCCTTATACGTATTCTGAATTATTCAATTTATAAAATTAAGCACCAGGGATTGGTTTAGGCTGTTATCGATCTTTTTCGACCACCCTGGTTTCTTAATACGAACCGATAGGCGGGTCAATTGAGCAATGGTGATCTGCCGTAATTCAAATTTTCAAATTTTTTTGCCAAAATGATGTTATTTTTTAAAAAATAGATATTTTTTCATACTTGAATAAGCCATAGCTATTTATTCATAAATATTTCCTAATTGATTTTTTAAGTAATATGTGCGTCTCTGAATAAGTTATGTTTTAAGTGTCAATCCACTGCATTTTGAATATAATTTTTGTCGCAATTACGTATTTTTCATTAAAAACGCACATTTTTAGGTTTTTGTATTGGCCCTCACTATTTTTGCGGAAACTTTTTGGAATTTTATTTCACATCTAAAATGTGCGCCTATGTAATAGCGAACGTTTGAGTGTAATTCAAGCACTGCCGTTATTCAAATTTTCAAATTTTTTTGCCTAAATGATGTGATTTTCTTAAAAAATCGACATTTTGTCTTATTTTAAGCGGTCATATCTTCTGGAATACTAAACGAAAAAAAATAATGTTTTGACTGTCGAAATCTCACGACTTTTAAAAATACGCTTGTAGCCCTAGTTTTGCATTTGAAGAAAGTCGATTTTTGACCTATGAAAAACCCGGATTTTTTCGAAAATTTTCAAAATTCTGTCCGAGTGAAAAAATTTTTTTTTGAATTTTTTACAAAATGTACTTTTCCGATTTTTCATAACTATCATAGGTTTAAAATGGACAAAGATCGATAACACCCTAGATTGGTTTCTCTTAAAATCCTGCTGTTTATTCTTTGAGTGTTTGTATTATTATTACACTTGATATTTTAATTCATTGAACTTAATCTGACATTTCATTATTTTGGAAATGAGAACTTTTTATTGTCATCAAAAAAGAAATTTAAAAATGTTTCAGCGTGAGTGGAGTTAGCGAAACACCAAGAGAATTCGATAGGTTTGAATGATTTTCGCTTAAAAAGCATCAAGGAGGGTGTTGGGTATATCCCTATTTCACTCTTTGCTAATGATTTGGGCCCTATTACTAGAAAACACACTACGTTTACTACACAGGGCCTCAATCTTAAGCAAAGTGTGAAAGAGGGATATTGGGGAAGGCTTATCTATTTTGCTTAATATTTTTTTCCAACTCAAAGTAATTTTTTCAACGAGCTTTTATTTCAATAAAATTTAAGTGCAGTTCAGCAATTTAAGTTTCACACCTGATCTTAGGGTCCAATTAACTTTTTAATACGAGTAGAGGGTAATTGCCGATTACCAATCGGCCATCTTTTCTGATTTCACATATGTTCAACTGTGAAGAGATTTGATATTTGCAAAATTTAACTAACGTGAGATAATAAATTTCAAATCGAAAATGTAGAAATCTAAAAAAAAATATTCGAGAGATTGTCAAAAAATTTTTGAATGAACCTAATAAAAATTTACTTTTTCAATAATTTTTTTGGATAATGTCATATATTTGAAGTCTGTAGAATCCGCAATCTTGATTTCAGAAATGAATTGACAATTGTTTTGTAGTTGAAAGGCAGAAATTTAGATTTTTTGTCCTTGAAACAATTGTATGAAAATAAATCTCACTACTGCCACCCCTACGAATTGACCAGCGTTTTGTAAACACCCGAAAATAAAGATATTATGTTTTTTTCTGAATTGGAAATCTGATGCTAGTCAATTGAAACCATTCCCGTTTCTGTGATTTTTGCTTGAAGCTTGATGGTTACTATTTTCTTAAGAAATTTTAATTTCTGAGAAAAATCCTGACGATTTATCATGGAACACAGAAAATCAGGTCGATAATTACCGTTTCTGTTTCACCATCAATATATTGACAAATAGTATGATACCATTTATCTGCAAAAAGACAATTTTTAATGAGGTTCATCATTGGATTTATATATATGGAAAGTTTTCAAAATTGCAGAAAATGAAGAAAATTGAGTGTCAACATATAATTGTACTGTTGAAATTGAGTCGCAAATTGAGACGCTCAACACAAGTACAGTAATTAAGAATCTAAATAAGAATGTGCAGGTAATTTTACAACCAAAAAAAGAGAATTGGGAGATAACTTGAAGCTAAAACCCATTTCCTTATCATTTTCAAGATAATTCAAACTTTTCAAGTTCAGAAAGTGAATTCGAACGACATATTTACCAATCAATACTTCGTAATGATTGATATCAATATTTAAATAATATAACATTTATGGTGAAATTCTATTCAAAACTAGTGATAAATGAAGAAGAGGAAAATCAATCGATATAAATTTACATACATAATGTTTTCTTATGATATGTATTTCAATTATTGTGAATTTTGGCAGTTTTTGTTTGAACATTTAGAGTTTAATTCAGTCGACTCTTAAAAATATTATTCTTTTCAAAACTCGAAGTAAAAACCTAAATTGAATAATTTCATCAGCAATATTAAATTTGTCATATAAGTTAAATAATATAGCTATAAGATGATATTCCTATCAGGTTAAGAAATAAAAGGGAACAAATCGTCGATTAATATTATTGGATGGACGTTTAAAAATGGCAAACTTGGCCTGAAGGAGAAGGGAATTTTGAAGTTTGAAATAATATTTGAGAAATGTTTCGTTTGAATCTATCTTACTTTAGTAAATCAATTTGAGTTATTTTATATTTGTATTTTGTTAGGAAATTCCTATGTTATTAAACCATACAAATTTGGAAATTTTTTCCGAAAATAAAATTTATCACGAATTTCTTTTCAAATCAACCTGTACTTCTGATATTTCTTTTTAAATTCGAAGATTTATTTTGATTTCTTGCTGTTATTTTGAGTTTGTCTATTTTGTGAAAATTTGGTGCTTCAGTAAATACTCTTCTTCATAAGATATGCAAAAATCAACTGCAACAAGATGAAAACTAAACTAACTGAGAAATTAACATTAAGTTAAATTCGAGATTATACGTAATTTGAAAATAAATTATATTCACATTCCGCAAACTGCATCTTATAAAAATCGAATTGCCTTTTTTGTCCTTATATTCCGTTGATACTTTCAAATATCTTCAGAAGTATCTTGCAGTGAGAAATGGAAGTCATTTAACTTACCGGCGGTAAATTACTGCACACCGGCAAAATAACATGAACAGAATGGCATAATTTCGCTTGCGATCTGTGTTTTTTCTCGAAACTGATTCACATCGTTTATTGGTCAGTGATGGTTTTAATTTCTCGAAACCTTCCGTGTTCGTTAATTCAAGCGCTTTGATTCGCGGGGATGAGCTAAAGCCAAACTTTGACATGATATAGTTTCGCTATAACACGCGCAATTTTATTGGTGCTGAGCCATCACTTATTAAGCTGCGTTTAATTAATGTTCTGGAAATAGTTATTCACTGTGGTTATAAACCAGATCGAAATTTTGGTAACACAAGTGTTTAGTATTTTTGAAGTAAACATTTTTGACCGAATTTTATTTTTCATTTTTGCTGTGACAAATGCGAAGGCGCAATACCTACCAGTTTTGAAAAATCGCGTGAAATATAAAAAAATTTATGTCGGAAAAATAAAAATGTCGGAAAAAAAGTTTAAAAAATCCAAAAACGCAGATTTTTTCGATTTTTTTTTTCTTTTCTTAAATGGGCTTTTGTTCCATAAGCGAACAGATCCCAAACGATTAAATGTAGCAAAATGGTGTTTTGATCCCTAACCCTTTTGCTTTATACAGCTCGCGTTGCCCGTCGGTCACATTTAAATAACCTCGTTTTGACGTTTGAATTTAAGGTAAACAAACAGAAGTGCTTATGAAGAAGTTTTTTCGAATAGCCACGATTAGTGTTGTTGGAATGTTGACTCTTTTGCATTTCAAAACTTCATTTTGGAAAAGGTGACGTTGTACAAACTTTTTTTTTGAGTTTTTTGAATGTGAGTATTTCAATTTCGTAGCGCAAATTTTCTTACGAATCGTGAGGTGAACTTACTCTGGTGAGAAGTTCTAACTTTAGACAAGAATTTTTTGAATCACAAGAGGAAAAAGTGACCACAGTTTTAACTTAGTTTTATTTAAGTTTTCGGACAAAGAAAATGAGAAAACTAGAATTTCTAACAAATATATTTCGAGATCGATATCATTATTCCAATTTTCACGATTAAGAGTCAATAATGAGATTTTTGAAGTATGCAAGAGTCATTGAGCAACAAATAGAAGGAAATTAGACAATTTTGCTCTCAAATTGACCAGACAAATATTCTCTGAACATGAAGAAAATTTTAAAAAATTTTTCATTTTGAAAAATTACAACTAATTTTTTTTCTTTGATAAGATTTATTTGTAAAATTCATTCTTTTTCTCACTCAAGGTTCATGCTAGGCTGTTACAGGTTATTCTCGACCTTCTTGGATTTTTTATTTGAGTTGACAACGGGGTTATTTCAGGGAAGGGGATCATTTCTCTTAGTATCGCCTAATATAGGCGAATTCCAAAAATCAATATTTCTGTACGAAAATAGCATTTTAAATTAGAAAATTCTTATTCCGCCTATGCAAAATCGATAAAGTTCGAAAATTTGCCAAAATGTCGTAAATTTCTAAAAAAATGGCAATTTTCGAAATTTAAAGTGCCGATATCTCCAAAAATACTGAGTCGAAAAAATTATTATATAGTTTATCGGAATCTGGAGATTCAGGAAAACATTCCCGGAACCACTGTTTTGTAGTTTGATCAAGTCGATTTTCGACCAATGAGAAGCCCGGATTTTTGAAAATTTTGAAAATATTCTTCTTGGTCTCTGAAAAATTCTGAACAAATTGTATTTTTTCATTTTTCCATAAATATCGTAGAATTGCAATGCTGAAAAACCTGTAACACCCTAGTTCATGCTCAATTAATCTCAAGGAGTTTTTCTGTTTTATTTATCTTTATTGAGGATGCATTTTAAAAGAATGTACTAAAAACGTATTTATCTTTCCTCAAAGTTCGAAGAACGAATTGGCCGTGAAAAAAGTATTATGGTCAATCTCTCGAAATCTTGAATTTTCAAAAAATATTTTCTCACAAGCATCAATTTACCCTCACAATCCTTTAAGACATGCTATTTATACGCTTCTGTGCCTGAAATGTTTATAAAATTTTCAGTATAGTTGCAGATACCTCAGTTCGAGCCAAAATATTAGAGCCGATTTCATTGTGTTCACAAATGGTAACGGCGACCAACATTACAACACAGGCTACAGAAAAGACAACTACAACACAAAGTGAACAGAACAATATTTATAATCCTGCAGATTTTTTCCGTGACAGGGTCATCAGGAAATGGTTTTGATATAGTTGACAAGACAACCTCTGTTCTGGCAATATACCTTTTCAGACAAATAAAGTGCTCTGATCAAAAGTTGCTGAAACGGACGTACCATTTTCTCGGATTATCAATGCGCTGAAATTTTTTTCTTCTTGGAAATTTTAAAAACTGCTAGCTTAATCGCTTTAGGTGGTAGGTGTCGTAATTTTTTGAGCCCTTTAGGGAATTAATTTTTGATACATTAATATCGGTTATGACTAAAGTTGACCCAAGGAATCTCATGGTGACAATTTAGCTTTTAACTGTCATAAAAACCGGGGTATTCAAGCATGATATGAACGTTTTTATTGGGTAAAATAATGACCCACCAAAATCGATGCATGACATTTAAAATCATCGGGAATGTCTTAATCGAATTTCTTAGAAATTTCATTTTTAAGCAAAAATGTTAAACCTAATTATCGAATTTGACGCTGATTGGTTCAAAATTGTGATTAGCTGTGAGCAGATTTTTTAATGAATAAACTCTCAGCTTCAATTTGGTGGTACTTTCGTTCCGGTCAGACGATTATTTTTCTAGTTTTTTCATTTAAATCAATTTTCTAGAATTCTAGAATATTATTAAAAAATTCTTTCTCATCACATTGACCGCATTATATTTATCTACCTAAGTCGAAAAAACGGCTCTATTCTAAACATTTGTCTGAAAGAAGATAGAGTTTGAAGTCGAAAAACTGGAAAAACGGCGTTCAAGTGAGATTCTAGAAAAAAAATCTAAATTTGGAAGATTTCTTCTCATAACATTTTTGTTCTCATTTATTTGCTACTTTGTGTGAATTTTGAGACGCTTTGTATTTGGGATCTAAAAGAAGATAGTTTAAAAAACGGTTAAGTGTTCTAGAAAAGACCCACCACCTGGTGGTCTGATGTTACAATGTTGACTTTGAGATGTGTAATCGTTAGACGAAGGATATATCTACTAACGAGTATCCTCAGACTTTTCACAACTGCCCTAGAATTGTTCTGAGGCGTGATTGAAAGGTACCAAATTACTACACCTACCCTCTTAAGTGCGCTTTGCGAACGTTTGACCCCGTCAACTTAAAAAATCAGTGCTGAGGGATTTGGTTTGAGGATAGGTTTTCTGGGTATGACTTTACCTATGCCCCCTTGAAACGTCAGATTTTGAAAAATGAAGATGCGCTTTTAGGGGTCAGGGAGTGTAGATAACTTTCAAATATCATTTCAGCATTATTCTAACCACGGGTTTTCGAATAAATGATAGCTAACGGTTAAATCCAAACTGGCGGAAATACCACATTTCAATGTTTTTCTACTTAAAGTTCACCTTGAGGAAAAAACCAACAAACCTTTTTCGCACATTGATAATCCGCGTATATTATAAACAAACACTACCTGCTTAAAGTCCAGCCCAAACACAGGTTTTCTAGCTTAAACATGAAGGTTCACATTTAGAGCTTCCAAAAATTAATTAATTTAATTTTAACGCAATAAACATTAAAACATCCAGAATACTTTTCGCAATTCCAGTCAAAATATAATTCAAATCAATTTAAAATAACTGTCACAATAAAAAATCATAATCAGAGAAGTGCCATTATACAAGAAAATTGGGTCAATCCCTGATGATTTAACATATTTGATTGGCATTCCAACAGTTGAAAGAAAACAAGACATTTATATTTTCACAACTTTAGAATCCATTTTCAAGGATTTTGACAGAACAGAAGAGAATGGGCATGTGATTAGAGCTGGAGTTTTGGTTTTTATAGGTGGAGCTGGTTTGAATTACTATGAAATTCTCAAACAACAATTCGAGAAACGGTTTTCCGAAAGGAACGGTAACATTTAAACAGCTTTTTATTTAGAAATAAATTTCTCTACTTAATGAGTTTAATTAAGTGTCACCGCAAAAACGTGTTCTTACAATTCAAAGAGTTGTAACTCGCTAATGAATCATTCTGGAATCTCATTTCATAATATTGAAAGCCGTAGAATTTGACTATCTGTCGCTCTAAGAAAATAAGATTATATTAATATGGTTTGAATTTGTTGATAATTGTAGAAACACAATTTTTCTGTTACACTCTATATATGACTAAGATAATTTGACTAAGATAATATTTAAATGTCAAAAAAGTTAAGGGTTCACCATATTTTTACGAAGAGATTTAAACCAGGGGTCAGCAAAATGAAAATTGAATTGAGATCGGATCAAATAGCATTGAAAAACTAAGTTGATCTGATCATTTATCGGTTCGTAAAAGTCTTAAATTTTCGTCCTATCAGATCAAATCAAATAAGAAAAAACTAATTTTATCGTATCTTTAATCGGTTCAAAAAGTTTCTAAATTTGCACCAGATCGGATCGGAAATATTGATTAGATCTCATCCTTCATTTGAAATTAAAAAAAAAATGCAAGATTCACACCTCATCAGACTAAGTTGTATCACAAAATAAGTATTCAATATCAGACAATCCAATAACGATCCATATAAATTAAAACTAAGCATTTACTCACGTAGGAAAAAAATTAAATTTCCCTTTATTTTTTTTGTCGAAATTTTCACCAAATAAAAAATAAGAAAATATCGAGATTTTTTTGCTTAGAGTGCTGATTTGCATTCAATGTCTAGTTTTCAGTGATGTTTTCCTGCTAAGTTTTCAGTCAAAAGGTATGAAATGACACCAACTAAGAATTAACTCAGGTCAACTCTACTTATATTGTGGGTCGCCAGATTTCTACCCCGATTGGTTAGAAAATGGAACTGGGAAATTTGAAAATTTAATACCAAATCTCGGAGACCCAATGAATCGAATGATCTGGAGAACACGGCAAAGTTTGGATTACATTTATTTGTGGGAAATCGTTGCAAAAAAATCTGAATATTTTTTGCAACTCGAAGATGATGTGACTGCAATTCCCAATTTTCTAAAGTTTATAGATGAAAAGGTTTAGCTTTTCTTGCGGAATGATTTGTAATAATTTGTTCGTATTTAAGGTTAAAGAAAAAACTCTTTTGACTCCGAAAACAGCGTGGATATCTCTTGATTTTTCGAGCCTCGGTTTTATTGGCAAATTATTTGATTCACTTTTGCTTGAAAATTTGGTTGCTTATACAATGATATTTTATAAGGACAAACCAATTGACTGGATCTATTATGCATTTGTTACTGATAAGGTAAATCAAAAATGCCGGGGATAAATTTTCTTAAAACTTTAGAGTTTATGAAAGATTTGTAAAAAATTACATGCGTAGAATTCAGAGGAAAAAATGATTGGGACAAAACCAAAAGAAAAAATTGTTTCTTGTGCCTCATTTAGCGACAACCACCCCTCTGAGTCAAATAACATGTTTGTGGTGAAAACGCATATTTTATAATGTGCATAAGTTAAAATGTTTTCAAGGCTTGTAATCCTGGTGATTCTGAAAGCAAATGTCGAATAGCAAAACAAAAACTGTCAATAAACATGAAACCCGCACAATTTATACATATCGGTCAATTTTCATCTCTGGAGGGAAAAATCCAGAAATTAACAGACAAAACTAACATGCAGAATCCCGGGTTGACAGAAGTCCGAACAAATGAGTTTTACGATGTCACCAAAATCATGGGACTTTATACAACTTACAGTTTGGAAAATGAAGTTAAACTTGACGGAAAAGATAAATTTGACATAGACAGATTCATAGAAATAACTTTCGAGCATCCTCAAGCAGCAGGGTATGTGGTGGTTAGAAAATTTTTCCGAAAACTTATTCTTCGTCAAAAACTTTTTTGTTAGGAAAACGAGTTCGTAATCGGGAATAATCAAGCAAATAAAATGCCAAATAGTGATCAAGAGAATCATCACTGTTTTGCGGGCGGAGGGAGCATTTTTAATAATCCACAAGAAAAGAGCTATGTTAAGCATAACCTACGCGAAATTTTGTCGGTCAAATAAGGCAGTACACATTAAAGTCTAAGCTCCCGGGCTTATCATAATGTTGCGTGAGTACCCTGCCAGTAATCAAAAACCATATGGTCGTGTTGTTTTCCAATTGTGTCCGATTGCAAATATATGTATTACCAGACCTCAGAGTACAAATCCTAAATATTTGAATGATAAAAACAACGCAAGATATTAGCACCCAATCAAAACTCTCGATTGCGGAATAGGCCGATTTCATTAGTCATGTTGAGAAAGGATCAACCAATCAAATGCTCAGATTTCGCATTTTCCAATTGTTTAGGATTTGTACTCTGAGGTCCGGTAATCCATATGTACATTTAAAATGTCTTTTGGTCATTTTAAGGTCCTACAACCTACTTTATGAGAAAAAAATTTTTGAAAATTTACTTCTGATGTAAATACCAAATCCAGAATGAAAAAATTTACGGAAAATTAAATTTTTTTTCAAAATTGCTAACTCTAAAATGATCTTTTTTGGACTTGAATTTATTCAGAACTATTTTATTGACAAGTGGTGTCACAAAAGGTCACGTCAATGTCGATGAGGCTCTCCCAATCGATACCGAAATTTGGGCAAAAATCGAAAATTCGGAAACGCCAGAAGCTCGATGGACGCACATTGGAAATTTGATAAGCTGTAGCAAAACAACCGTATCGCGCGTGTGTACTCTTGAAACCCTTTATAAGAAAAGAATTTGGAAAACTTATGGAGTTAAATTAATCATTAATAAAGTGTACACTAACGATATAATTTTGAATAAAATTTCTATTTATTAAACAACAAAAATTATTTTGTTTCTGTAAGAATTGTTTTCGACCGAATGTTATACGAATGTAAAGGTTGTATTTATTGCGTATGGAATGTCAACTGAGTGGTATCATACCACTGGTATGCTGTTGGAGCGAGTAGGGTGTCCTAGAGTTTGCCATATTATAAAAACAACGACCATATCGCAAATGATGCCAAGTAGGCGGTTTTTATCAGACGTCATAACTTTAAGGCACTGACCAATGAAATTACAGAATTGAAAAGGCTTTTATATCAATTTTCGGCGTAGAACTCAATAACATAACCAAAAATTTTGGTTATTTTTTAAAACTATATGCCGGAAAATTATATAAATGCTTTTATCAATTGTTTATATCGACTCAGAAACAATGTGCTGAATGATGTTCAGAATTTAAAAATATTTGATTGGATCCGAATTAAATTTAATAATTTTCATCTTGATAAAAAATATTTGGTCGGGATCAGGATTTAATCATGACCCTGAAATACTTATGTTTAGAATAAAAATGTTTAAAAAATCAAGTTTTCCCTAAAAATTTTGGAAAATCGTCACTTTGAACAGAAAAACTGAGAAAAAATTTCATCGTATCATAGTGCGTAAATATGGAAACAGGAGGCGTATTGAGACTCTGAATTCAGCCTTGTTTTCTTAAGGGGGTGCTGATCGGGTCACAGAATTTTCTAAAAACTGGAGACCAGACTAATTAACCTTTGTGAGCATATAAAAAAAAGTTCCGCCAAGGCCACCAGACCACAATTGTGGCTCTACTTTGAATGTTGTTCACAGAAAGCTTAAGGCAGTTGGAATTTAATTTTGTCTGCATAAGGCAAGTGAAAGGTCATATTTTTGCATTCGACATTTTCTTCTTTAGAATTTCAATTTTGAGTTCTCAGAAAAACTCTAGTGAGAAAAGAAAGGTGTACCATATCACGTGATACACGGTCCAGTTGTCTCTACATTTTTAATCTCTCCGAAAACAATGCACAAGAATCGGCTACGTCAAAGTTTATTGTCCGCTTGATTTTTTATCTCATAAATCAAAAGTAATTTATAAATAAGCAAAAATTTGAATTGAAAAGCATGATTTATGATGAAAATGTTATTTTCCCTATAAAAGCAGATATTGGAATTTTTTATCATTTTTTCGAGTAAATATGGTGATGAAAAGTACAACTGTGGACAATGTTTGATTGGTTAAATTCACTTTTATAATAACTAAATTTTTTTCATGGATACTTGAAGTTAAAAAATTTAGATATTTCACTTCCTAAGAAAAATGTCTGCCGCTAGATACCAATGAAATTTTATTTCAACTGTTTATGCATGCACAAAACACTTTTCTCAAAACTGGCCTAAATTCTCAACATTTGATTGTAATTCCACGTTTTCCGATAATAATTCTACGGAAGTGGAAAACATAGGCTAAAAATCCGATAAATCAACTCCCCGTTATTCGGAACAAAACATTCGAAGAAAAAATTCAATTATTTTCTTGAACCCGAATCTAAATCCTTAATAATGTACTTTGAAAAAAAGATTCTTCGATTCACAGTTTTGTTTTGCCTTTTTATCCAGATGAGATTGTTACTATGCCTGGAGCACAATTGTGGCTCTGTGCTCACAAGGGTTAAGAGCAAAAAAAGTGAGGATAAAAATGTTTTTATAGTTTCCTGATAATCAAGTTTTTGGGCCAGCGGCGAGTAAAAGTCGAGAATGTGCCATTACACGAAATAAAAGTAATTCTACCAGCCCCTTGTAACCAATTCCTCGGTAACACACACATCCCGATTTTGAATTTATGTCTTTTTATGCGATGAAATTATGTGGAACTCGGTTGTAGTTGATTCGGTTTCGATACAAATGTAAATTAAGGGGGTAGCGGTTGTTAAGTTTAAAATGCACTTTGATGCCTAGAAAAATTGCGACCGCTACCTCCGTAATTTACATTTTTATCGAAATCGAATCAGCCACAACCGAGTCCCACATAATAACCTCGTATTTAAAGATCGTAATTAAAAATCGGATAAGTGTTTACCGAGAATGGTTACATAAAAATGATCTCTAATTTCGCTCAAAATGGCTCATTTCCCGACTTTGAACTCGCCGCCTGGCCGAACTTGTAATCAAAAAAAATATTTCCATTTTTATTTTTCGCCTTAAGTAGTCTGGTTTCCGGTTTTCAGAAAATTTTTTGAACCGATTAATTCCCCCTAAATATTGAATCTTTTTTTATTTGACAGTCACAATTCACTTTTCATGAGAAATGTTTTTTTGATATGAAACAGCTAATATTCGAATAATGTTAGGACGTTTGTTTGTCAAGACCTTTCAAGAATATATTTTATGAGATTTCTTTCGGAACGTCTGATATTTTGTTAGGACGTCTGTTGCCAGAACGTTTGGTAATATGGGGTTCTTTCAACTGTTTTTAAAAATTTGTATACTTAAGATTATACTGAAAAATAAATTCTGTATTTCCTTAGGGCAAGATGATTAAATAACAAAAAATATTTTTCTCGGAGCAAAATAGTTGAAATACAAAATATACTTTTTAGTCAGGAACGAAATTGTCGGGTTGGCCGAATGTTTCATAAGAGCGAGATTCGTATACAGAGAAATAAAGTCGAAACATTGAATAAATTCTTTGCAGTTTAACAGTGTGGTCCATAATCTATTTCTACGCATCTGTGAACAATGCGCGACACTAAAAAAGAATTAACCAAATAAAAAATAAATTAAATTGATAAACTTTCAGACTCACTATCAATAAAACTGAACAAACCTTTTTAGATACTTCCAGATATTTCTAAAATTAAAAATGTGCAAAAAACAATGGAAATTTAGAAGTTTGTTGAACAGGACATGAAAAGTTATATCAAGATAACCAATTTCACTCAAGATTACCAATGTTCTGATTTCAAATGTTTCAATTATGTAAAAATTATCAGTTTAATGCTGAATAGTCTAGAATAAACTAGATTATCCATCATATATATATAATGAATTTTGGGCAAAATTATTTTCTGGAGATGACCCAAGTTTTGAAAATATAAAATGAAATATTTAAAAAAAAAATATGTCAGGTTCAATTTGAAATTATAACCACAAGATTTGTCAGAGATGCAGCGACTTAATTTTCTTAAATTCGGAAAAAAAATTATTCAATTTTCCCTTCAACTGGTCACTCGCGAGAACTTACAACGTCTACCAGCTTATGTGAGCTACTGAGAAAATGTGATAATTAAATTCCAAGTGGACAATCAAGCATTAAATCTCAATCAAGATTAAATTTTCTCGAGATGTGATCGGTTAAATAAGTTTCACTTGATTCTTTAGTTTATACGAATTTATCCTCGAGTAGTCGTTGACTTAAAATAAATGATTTTATTTTTTGATAATTTTAAAGTCTTGATTAAACTACATAAAAAGTAAGTGCGGCGTGATGGTAAAATATCTTAAACCAGAAATCTTCACCTTCCCACTAACTTTTGAGAAAACTTCCTCTGCTTTGTCAATAAAACTGGTTCTAGAATACATCTTAAAGTTAAGAAAGAGAGAGTGCAGTTCACTTCGAAATATTTTCTGAAAGTTTTGAACTTATTTGGCCAAAAATCACTAAGAAGTCAAGTTCAACACATAACAGACTTAGAACAAATGAAAAGCAAAGTTTCCACTAATTACACATTCGATAACTGAAATAATTTTGTGGAATTATGATTAATTATATTAGAAATGTGAGCCGGCGGAGTTTTTTTTACTAGTTGATCTGTTTCAGCAATCATTTTTGTTTGAATTTTGAAAAAAAAGTTTATTTCGGTAAACAAATGTATCGAAAAAATTAAATGATTTTTTCAGTCTTGGAGGGCTCCTAGCCGAACTCGACTTTAAAAGCATGCGACTTTCGAGTTTCATGGTCACTTGTTGGAAAACTACAGATAATAAAGATGCATAAGCGAGAAATTTGAAACACTTGAGTTTGATTTATTTGGAATCTGAAGACTTTTTCCTGAAATCATTGAATTTCTCTAGAATTTATCAATCAATTTTTGGTGAGGTGAAATTTGAAAATCGCTGATTCTTGATAAGAGAAATTCTAACAGGTTTCGAAGAAAAATTAAATTCTCATTTGTGATTCCGACCTTGATGGAGGAAACTTAAGTGCTTAAGGGGATTGTGGGTGCTTCTAGCAATTTGCTGGGGAAAAATAAGCTCTTTTTAAAACTCGAATATTTTTTGTGAGAATTGAGTGAACGTTTATTTTTCCAATTGTATATTGTAGTCCTAAACCTTGAGAAGTCAAAAATTGATTCATTTTTGAAAAATATTATCACATCAACCTTTAAATGCATAAAACTTAATTGCTGGTATTTCTTTCAATTGAAGTATACCGTCATATCCACGTTTCCAAAAATCACATAATACCGAAATTATTGGTCAGAAAAAAATTCTCTACAATTGCAACCAAGAATATTTTATAAATTCATCTTAATTCGCCAAAAATTATTTTTGAAAATTCCTTGCTAAACAGGATATGTTTCTCGCTATACAAGTTAAATATAGGCAAAATGTTGATTATTTAACAATAAAAAGTAAACCTCACAAACAGTACATGCGATTTCTTTGCTCTTTTTCATAAATCCTTCTCTATTATCTTATCAAACTTTTGAACCAAGGAAATTTTAATATTTTTTTTATATTTCTCGCAATCACTATTTCATGCTGATTTATTACGCGCTATTAAAACATTGATTATGCGTAAAATTGAAATATAGAAAAGGCGAAAAAATCTAAACAATTATCATATTGAAATACTTTCATTTAGACTACCTTTTTCTTGCGAGTTGATTTTTTTGTATTCTGAAATGATATCATATCTAGGATTATTTGCCGTTTTCCAGTTTTATGCAAGTCCGAAATGATATTTTTTGGGAATTTTCTAGAATATTGGTCAAAAGTTTCCAATTTTATTTTGGTCTGAATCTCCGTGAAAATTGATCATTAATAGGTTATTTTGTTTTTGATCATCTGTCATTATTTGGGCATTTCAGTTAGCAAGCGATTTCAATGTTCTAGAAAAAAATATCCAGAAATAATTTGCTGTTTTTTTTAATTGCAAACGATTCCTAAGGTGCTGGATGGTCACGTGCAATGAAAAAATACCGAATTTGCGACCGTGGTCCAAAATAACTACTGCACCCACAATCCCCTTAAGGGGGTACTCAACGGTTTTTCAATTCAGGTGACGGAAATAATAAATGCACCAATTAGCCTCAGGAAGGCCACAAAATACATTTCTGCTCTTATCATAAAAAAAAATGTCGAGATTTTTCTCAAAATTTTTGAGATTTTATCTAAGTATTTTTTTGGGAAAAAATACATTAACCTCAATTTGAATAAATTTTTTTTGANTGATTATTTTGTATTCTTGGGAAATGATACATAATCTAGAATTATTTGGCCGTTTTCCCAGTTTTTATGCAAGTCCGAAATGATATTTTTGGGAAGTTCCTAGAATATTGTCCCAACATTTCAATTTTCATTTGGTCTGAATCCCGTTGAAAATTGCGACACTAAATAGTATTTGTTTTTGATCATCTGTCCATTATCGGGCATTTTCAGTAGCAAGCCGATTTCAATGTCTCAGAAAAAAATATCACAGAAATATTTGCTTTTTTTATTGCAAACGATTCCTAAGGTCTGATGTAGGGGCAATGAAAACAAGACGCGAATTTCTGCGAGCGGGTCCAAAAAACTACTGCACCCACAATCCCTTAAGGGGGTACTCAACGGTTTAATTCAGGTGAGGAAATAATAAATGCACCAAATAGCCTCAGAAGGCCACAAATAACATTTCTGCTCTTATCATAAAAAAAAATTCGAGATTTTCTCAAAATTTTGAATTTTTTCTTATGTATTTTTTTGGGAAAAAAATACATAAACCTCAATTTGAATAAAATTTTTGAAAAAATAAAAGTAAAAAGCACTTTTCACTTCAGTTTTGCAGTAGGCTTTAATTTGAGAGTACTTTCAGTTCAATCGGATGAAAATAATTTCCTAGAAACTCCAAAATTGACTTCCGGTTAACTAAATGCAATTTTCTATTTATAGGAGAAATTTCAGAAATCTATTTCACCTTAAAAGAAGACATGCTTTATCCGACTTAAACTAGTTTTAAAAAAATTCTACCGAATCGATTTCGAGAAATTTCGTTTCAATTGGAAATTTTAGCGTTTTCATGATCTAGAATTATCGGATCAATTTTTAATTTGACGTAAGCAAATTTTTTACACAGTTAACTATCAGCTTTCATTTGGTGGATTTTTTAACTAATCGATCAACTTATTTTTCTAGATCTGAAAAATTGACATCCGGTTGAACTAAATGAATTTTATGTAATAGGAGCAATATTTGAAAAAACGATTTCATAGAAATGAAAGAAGACAAGTTTCGCAACTTATGCTAAATTAAAAAAAAAATATCGATCAATTTTGAGAAAAATTGAGCTTGAAATGAAAATCCTCAAAAAAACGGTTTTTCATAATTCTAGAACAAGTCCGATCAAATTTCCTAAAAACTTTTACCTCTTTATATAGACCAAGTCAAGTCATTATTCATACAAGATTGATCAAATTCCATTCAACGTTTTTGAAAAAAAGGATTAAAGAAAAAATTAGTGTTCTTGAATCTCCCCTCCACCTGCTGCTGGTGCTCAAAAAATTTCTTCGCATCGGGACAGGAAGATAGATCTGCACATCAAGCCTTTCAGAATGTAATAACTTGTTCCGTTTGATTCTGAGCAGTGATCTAAAAGTTAAAAAACCGTTGAGTACCCCTTAACAGTTATCAAATTTTTTTGAGTAAAAACAGCCACAGACGATTGTTTGGGAACTAGATTAATTTCGAAAACTCATGATTTTAAGGCTTAAATAAGTGTTTTTTTCTTATTTCAAGGGATATGCATTCAAATCAATAAATTCTTTGAGCAAACAGGTTAGATATAGTCAGAAGAAAATGTCAGAAAATAGTCAGAGAAAAATAGACTTTCTCAAAAAGAAGAATTTTGAACGTCATTTCCGGCGAAGTGACTAAAAGTGCGATCAACTTCGAACCTGATTCGACGCCAATTGACTGAATTAATTGTTCACTGGTAGAATCATATCTTCCTGTATCTCTTATTCAGCGTGAAACAGACTACAAAAACAGGTGTTTGAACGAATTTTGCGTTGACCACTCCGATTAAGGATCAAATTTAAAACGGCAGAACATGCTACTGATCATCAACGATTTGCTTCATAAAATATATAATTGTAAATCAAACAAAATTAAAAAGGTATTTTGGACCTTTTTCGGATTTTAAAGGGTTCTGAGTGCTAAAACAGCAAATTTAACTGGGAAATTTTTTTTGACTATTTTTTGAAGCCTACTACTGCACCCACAATCCCCTTAAGGGGGTACTCAACGGTTTTTCAATTCAGGTGACGGAAATAATAAATGCACCAATCAGCCTCAGAAAGGCCACAAAATACATTTCTGCTCTTATCATAAAAAAAAATATCGAGATTTTTCTCAAAATTTTGGAGATTTTATCTAAGTATTTTTTTGGGAAAAAATACATTAACCTCAATTTGAATAAATTTTTTTTGAGAAAACATAAAAGTGAAAAGCACTGTTTCACTTCAGTTTCGCAGAGGCTTTAATTTGAGAGTACTTTCAGTTCAATCGGATGAAAATAATTTCCTAGAAACTCCAAAAATTGACTTCAGGTTAAACTAAAATGCAATTTTCTATTTATAGGAAAAGGTTCTAGAAAATCTATTTCACCTTTAATCAAGAAGACATGCTTATCCGACTTATACTAAGTTTTAAAAAATTCTACCAAATCGATTTCGAGAAAATTTCGTTTCAATTTGAAATTTTAGCGTTTTCATGATTCTTGAATATATCAGATCAAAGTTTTAATTTGAAGTAAGCAAATTTTTTACTCAGTTAACTATCAGCTTTCCTTTGGTGGTATTTTTAACTTAATCAGATCAACTTTATTTTTCTAGAAATCTGAAAAATTGACATCCAGTTGAACTAAAATGGAATTTTATGTGAATAGGAGCATATTTTGAAAAAAACGATTTCATCAGAAATGAAGAAGACAAGTTTTCGCAACTTATGCTAAATTAAAAAAAAATATCGAGTCAATTTTGAGAAAATTGAGCTTGAAATTGGCAAATCTCATAAAAACGGTTTTTCATAATTCTAGAACAAGTCCGATCGAAATTTCCTAAAAACTCTTACCTCTAATTATAGACCAAGTACAAGTCATTATTTATACAAGACTTGATCAAATTCCATTCAATCGTTTTTGAAAAAAAGGAGTTAAAGAAAAAATTAGTGTTCTTGAATACTCCCTCCACCTGCTGCTATGGTGCTCAACAAAAAAAAATTTTATTCGCAATCGGGAGCAGGAAGATAGATCTGCACATCAGCTTTTTCAGAATCGTCATAACTTGTTCCGTTTGATTCTGAGCAGTGATCTAAAAGTTAAAAAACCGTTGAGTACCCCCTTAAACATGTTTTTCAAAATTCTTTGAGTAAACAGCCACAGACGATTGTTTGGGACTAGATTAATTTCGAAAACTCATGATTTAAAGGCTTAAATAAGTGTTTTTTCTTTATTTCAAGGGATATGCATTCAAATCATAAATTCTTTGAGCAAACAGGTTAAGATATGGATCAACGGACCTCAGAGTACAAATCTTAACTATTTGAATGATACAAACAACGCAAGATATTCGAACCCAATCAAAACCATTGATTGCGGAATAGGCCGATTTCGTTGGTCAGATTAGGAAAGGACCATCTAATGAAATGCTCAGATTTCGCATTTTTCAAATAGTTAGGATTTGTACTCTGAGGTCCGTTGATCCATATAGTCAGAAGAAAATAGTCAGAAAATAGTCAGAGAAAATAGACTTCTAATTTTTCAAAAAGAAGATTTTTGAACGTCATTTCCGGCGGAAGTGACTAAAAGTGCGATCAACTTCGAACCTGATTCGACGCCAATTGACTGAATTATTGTATCACTGGTAAAATCATATCTTCCTGGTATCTCTATTCAGCGTGAAACAGACTACAAAACTAGGTGTTTGACGAATTTTGCGTTGACCACTCCGGATTAAGGATCAAATTAAACGGGCAGAACATGCGCTGATCATCAACGATTTTGCTTCATAAAATATATTAATTGTAAATCAAACAAAATTAAAAAATGTATTTTGACCTTTTTCGGGATTCTAAAAGGGTTCTGAGTGCTAAAACAGCGATTGCTGGGAAGTTTTTGACTACTTTTTGAAGCCTGATAAATTTTGTTTGAAATGTTGGAACGTAAAAAAAAATAGTGTTCCATGAACACTGTTTATGATTTTGAGGTATGTCAATTTTTATTAAAAATCGTAATAAGCGCGTAAAACACTTTACGAAAACGACTTTCTCGATACTAAATTTGCCTCCAGCAAGAAATTACTCGCGGAGTGTATTTCCAAGTTGATTCAAACTTTAAAAATAAATCAGAAACATCGTTGACCACAACATGTTCGGATTGTCTTCAACTGGTTACGCTTGGGTTAATCGTAAAAATGAAAAAAGTGACTTTCGTAAAGTTCGAAAAACCTCTCTTATATTATTTAGAATTTTTTTTTGTTTAGTCAGTAAATATTGAGCACAAAAAAGTTCATCAAATTTTCAGGTTTACTTAATATCCTTTTGTGGTAATCTCTTATTCAGACATCAAGCGCGGACCGCTATAAACTCAAAAGCAGCATGTCAATATCATAACAAACAATAAAAGGCCTGATTTCTGTTTATCATAGTGTCAGATTTTTTAAACATACTTTTCTAGGTCATTTTTTGACAAAGAATTTAATTTCGCTATTCAAATTTTATTTTTGTTCATATTTATGCGATAAGCTGATTTTGGTTGAACCTCTATAAACAGACTTCAAAGTCAAATTACTTTATCATCATTAGTCAAAATTGGTTTCTCAGTGCCGATTTAATCAGGAATTTTATTTATTTGTTCAGTTTAACAAACAAAGAAAGATAATTTTTGCATGCAATCCAGCACTCAGAATCCTCTTATCCTTACTGTATCTTCATCATGGTTATTCAAATAAGTCTATAAATTATTTTCAAATTTTCAAAATCCAGCAATTTCAACTTATAACATAATTATTTGTTTAAAACCATTAAAAAGTGTTTTTTTTCATCATATCATGAAATGCAAATCCGCTGATCTTTACATAAAATGAAGAAAATTTGCTGTTTTAACCCTGATTCAGCGACGACTGACTCTTTTTAACGAATTTTCAAAAGGTTTATACTTTGGCACTAATTTTATAAATGAAGCTGAGCCTTCATGAAGCAAATTATTGCATTTTTTATAACCAAATTTTGTCAAACTATATCAAAATGTTGTAAATTGTAAGTACTTTCACAGTATAAGTTAAAATCGATAAGTTATAAATAAATAAAGACAAAAACGATAAAATTTCAAAAAAGGCACTTTGAAGGCCGCATTGGTAAATAATACTTCAGACTTCCAAAAATGAACACAAGTGAACTCCACTTAATGAAAAATTTTGAAATTCTTTTAGTACTATCAAAAGAATGTATATCCCAGCCATGGGGGGAAATTTCAGCCAATGGGCTCGACTTGCCCACTGTGAGATAGGGGCTCCGCCCACGCAATCTGTGCGCATGTCGCGGAATACAATCTGCGGGGAGTAATAGCAAATTATTAAAACTTTTGATCAAGGCTAACCAGATCATAAGTAAATAGTCCCACTTGAGACGATTATGCACTTGGGACCAAATCACACTTGGGACCAAAATGACGGACTTGAGACCAATATGCACTTGGGACCAAATCACACTTGGACCAATCTGCACTTGGGACCATGACGGACTTTGCACTGATATGCACTTGGGACCATGACGGACTTAGGACAAATAAGCACTCTGAGTGGCATTCCGCGGAACCGTCAAAGTGCGAAGCCGTCATTGAAAGTATACTAAGTATAAAAATTACAATTTCATTAAGGGGGTAGCAGCGATGTGGCAGATTGGTACATTTTTTCGGAATGATTTTTGAAAGAAAAAAAATGTGAAAAATTTTTATTTTATTTTTTATTTAAAATGAAAGTTTTCATACTTGCAAACGTTTATATTTTCAAATTATTTACATACTTAAGTATCTGTAAAAATATCAAAAACCACTTTTCATAACAACTCTATTTTCAACTTGACCCGATGTGGGAATTTTTTTAAAAGGCAATATTAATAAACTTTAGACATTTTCGGGTTTAATGCACTAATAAGTGGGAGAATCAATATCCACATGCAAAAATTTTTCAAATATGAAAGTTTTTTTTCCATGAAAAATAGAGAAAAACAGCTTTTTAGGGAAAAAATTGACCTTCTATTGAGTTTCAATATAAAAAAATGTGGTGACTTTCAAAAGTTAAGTAGCCTATTACACCCGCAATTTAATACAGATTTTTAAAAAATAATAAAATTTCTATAAATTGCGTGCCAAATGGCACAAACCGGTTTCACAAGCAAGTGTTGTAAATTTCATTAGAAGTTCAGAAACAATATTCACTTGACCCTTGCATCGGTTGAAATACGGAAACCAAATAGATACCAGAAAATTTAACAAGTGATTCGGCCTGATTTTTTACAGAGATTTCAAAAAACTACTAATTGAAATTTTTGGACTTGATTTGCGGAAAATTTTCAAAATATTTCTAAAGAGTCGACAACAAAATGACAAAAAAACATTTCATGATTTTTCAAACAACAGTCAGAAAATATGTAAACATGCATGAAAAAAGTTAAAATGGCTATTTTTTTCGTTTTTATTCACAGATTTCCTAAAATTAATCAGAAAAAATTTTGGACGAAAAATGCTTAAAATTTTCATAATGATTTGAATTTTTTCGAAAATTTTACAAATTTTAAAATAAAAGTTTGAACTCAAATCGTTCCTTTAATAGATAAAAAATGATTTTAATGAGCTGATACACATTTATTGTGGTTCAGCTAACAATAATAAGCACAAAAAAATAAACCAACTAATTATTTTCGTAAATTAAATTGACGCCAGTCTGCCACATCGCTGCTACCCCCTTAAACAATTAAATTAAAATCATGAATTNCAAATCACACTTGGGACCCAAAATGACGGACTTGGGATCAATATGCCTTGGACCAATCAACTTGGACCAATCTGCACTTGGCCAGAGCCGGACTTGGGCACTGATATGCCACTTGGACCATGCGACTAGGAGACAAATAAGCACTCTGAGGGCATTTCCGCGGAACGCGTTCCAAGTGCGAAGCCGTGCATTGGAAGATATACTTAAGTATACTAAGTATAGTCAAATACAATTTCATTAAGGGGGTTAGCAAGCGATTGGCAATCTGGTACCTATTTCGCAAGTGATTTGAAAAAAAGATGTGAAAATTTTTATTTTATTTCTAGTGAAAGTGTTCATGACTGTGCAACGTGTAATTATTTAATTTTTTACTTAAACTTAGTATCTGTAAAAATATCAAACACTACTTCATTACACTCAATTCCAACTTGACCTGATGGGAATATTTTTTAAAGGCAATATTTATAAACTTCAGACATTTTCGGGTGTAATGCACTAATAAAGTCGGAGAATCATTATCCACATGCAAAAATTCCTTAAATTGAAAGTGTTTTTCATGAGAAAAATAGAGAAAAACAGCTTTTTTTGAAAAAAATTGACCTTCTAGAGTTAAATATAACAAAATGTGTGGTGACATTTAAAGTTAAGTAGCGCTCTAACACCCGCAATTAATACAGATTTTTTAAAAATATAAAATTTCCATAAATTGCGTGCAATGGCACAAACCGGGTTTCACAAGCAAGTGTGTAAATTCATCAGATTCAGAAACGCATTATTTCCACTTGACGCATGAATCGGGTTGAAATAAGAGTACCCAACTAATCAGGCCAGAAAATCAGCCAAGTGATTCGGCCTGAATTTTTACAGAGATTTTCAAAAAAACTCTAATTAAATTTTGGATTATGCGGAAATTTTCATAAATAATTCTCCAAGAGTCGACAACAAAAAAAAAAAAACATTCATGATGTTTTCAAACAGCAGTTCAGGAAAATATGAAAACATGCATGAAAAAAGTAAAAATGGCCTATTATTTTTCGTTTTTATTCACAGATTTCCTCAAATTAACTCGAGAAGAGAATTTGGGACGAAAAGCTTAAAATTCATAATGCTGTTGGAATTTTCGTAAAATGTTACGAATTAAAAATAAAGTTTGAACCTCAAATCGTTCTCAATAGATGAAAATGATATTAAATGAGTCGATACACATTTATTGTGTTCAGCTAACGATAAAGAGCACAAAAAAAATACAACCAATCAATATTTTCGTAAATAATTGACGCCGTCTGCCACATTCGCTGCTACCCCTAAACAATTTAAATTACAAAAGCATGAAGTCAGCTTATGAAAATTCAAAATATGTTTCAATAAGAATAAAATTTCAATACATTATGCTTTCAAAATAATATACAGCAGAAAGTTAAACCTAAAAAAATTAATTAAATTTTAACAAAATCAAAAATCGACAAAAATTTTAATGAAGTTTTTTTAAAAAATCAAAAATTTGTATTTTTGAAATGTTAAGGTTTTTAAATTGTGTCTCAAAAAAATATGTACGTGATACAAAAATCAGCAACAGATTTTCAAATTTCTAGAATTTTGAAATCCAATCAAATAATAATTTATTAAAACGTGAAATTAAGAAGAAAATTTGTATATCTTAATAAATAGAAAAGTTTAATTCCAAACTGAAAAATTTCGTCGAAAACAAAAGATTAAAAATTTGATTTGACTCATATTAGAGATTTAAAATTTGACGACAAAAATTTTTTTTATGTTTTTCAAATTTGCAACAGAATTTTCGAATTTTTATATGAACACATTTTTGCAGTTCGGAATTTCAGTCATAAATTTAATTTTCATCAAAATTTACAAACTTTTTTCTTGATTTCACATTTTTATTTTATTGATTCATTTTATGATGTTGTAAAAAATCATTAAATTCTTGATTTTGTTTTGATTATTTCAAAAATTGGAAATTTTATTTAATTTTTGTTGTTTCAACTTTTTGACAAAATTTTATTTTTAAAAACATAAATTTGAAATTAGTTTCAGAATAAAAAAATTTCGCACATTCAAAGCTGAACTTATAATTAGGTTCGATTTTACGACTGCTACGCCCTTAAGGGGGTGGGTGTCGCTTTTTGGTACTTTTCAATCAC
>SCLH01001011.1:83115-110819 GCA_004367855.1 Oikopleura vanhoeffeni | reverse complement strand
GCTAAAAAAAACCGACACCCACCCCCTTAATTTAATATTTTGATATGAAAATTTCATTTTAAAAAATGATCATTTAATAAACAATATATGGAGCAAATTCAAGATTTTGCACATTTCTTCTGTTTAAGAGTTCCATTGAATTTTGAGACCAAATTGTCTGTTTTCGAAGAAGCCACTTTGAGTAACAGATAATATCTTATATATCTCAATTTTCAAAATTTGGCTCTCAAACGCCACCTGTTTTGAATCAATGATCGAAAATTTCAAGACAAACAAACTTGACTTGATTATCAAGCCAAGAGTTCTCTGGCTTGACTCAAATCAAAAAATCTCTCTGGCTTGGCTTGGCTCAATTCAAGCCATGATAGTAGGTGCCGAGGTCTTGTCCCAAGTAATTTTTGGCCTCAAGTCCGCCATATTGGTCCCAAGTCCGTCATCGTCCCAAGTGCATATTGGTCCCAAGTCTGTAATGGTCCCAAGTGCATACCGGTCCCAAGTCCGCCATGGTCCCAAGTGCATATTGGTCCCAAGTGCATATTGGTCCCAAGTGCATATTGGTCCCAAGTGCATATTGGTCCCAAGTGCACTTTGGTCCTAAGTGCATTTTGGTCCCAAGTGTGATTTGGTCCAAAGTACGCCATATTGGTCCCAAGTGAGGTTTGGTCCCAAGTTAATTTTCGTCCCAAGTCCGTCAAAGTCCCAAGTGCAATTTTGTTCCAAGTCCGTTGTGGTCTCATGTGCATATTGTTCTCAAGTGCCGCACTGTAACTGACTTTAAAATGTTAACTTTTTGGTCCAAAGTGATTCTTGGTCCCAAGTGCATATTGGACCAATAATATTTTTGGTATCAAGTATGATTTGGTCCCAAGTGCATAATCGTCCCAAGTGGGGCCTACTCGTCATAAGTGGTTCGAAAGAAAAAAGTTATATAAATTCTAATGNAGTTTTTTGAAATCTCTGTAAAAAATCAGGCCGAATCACTTGTGAAATTTTCTGGTATCTATTTGGTTTCCGTATTTCAACCGATGCAAGGGTCAAGTGAATATCGTTTCTGAACTTCTGATGAAATTTACAACACTTGCTTAAGGAACCGGTTTGTGCCATTTGGCACGCAATTTATAAAAATTTTATTATTTTTAAAAAATCTGTATAAAATTGCGGGTGTAATAGGCTACTTAACTTTTAAAAGTCACGACATTTTTTTATATTTAAACTCAATTGAAGGTCAATTTTTTTTCCTAAAAAGCTGTTTTCTCTATTTTTCATGGAAAAAAAACTTTCATATTTAAGAAATTTTTGCATGTGGATAATGATTCTCCCACTAATTAGTGCATTACACCCGACAATGTCTGAAGTTTATAAATATCGCCTCTAAAAACAAATCCCACATCGGGTCAAGTTGGAAATGGAGTTGTAATGAAAAGTTGTTTTTGATATTTGTACAGATACTTAAGTATGTAAAAAATTTAAAAATATAAACGTTTGCAAGTATGAACACTTTCATTTGAGATAAAAAATAAAATAAAAATTTTTCACATTTTTTTTTTTTCAAAAATCACTCCGAAAAAATGTACCAATCTGCCACATCGCTGCTACCCCCTTAAGCAAGTTTATCAAAATTCTTTGAGTAAACAGCCACAGACGATTGTTTGGGACTAGATTAATTTCGAAAACCCATGATTTTAAGGCTCAAATAAGTGTTTTTTTCTTTATTTCAAGGGATATGCATTCAAATCATAAATTCTTTGAGCAAACAGGTTAAGATATAGTCAGAAGAAAATAGTCAGAGAAAATAGACTTCTAATTTTTCAAAAGGAAGATTTTTGAACGTCATTTCCGGCGAAAATGACTAAAAGTGCGATCAACTTCGAACCTGATTCGACGCCAATTGACTGAATTATTGTATCACTGGTAGAATCATATCTTCCTGGTATCTCTATTCAGCGTGAAACAGACTACAAAACTAGGTGTTTGACGAATTTTGCGTTCACCACTCCGGATTAAGGATCAAATTAAACGGGCAGAACATGCGCTGATCATTAACGATTTTGCTTAATAAAATATATTAATTGTAAATCAAACAAAATTAAAAAGTGTATTTTGACAAGTGAGGTTTGGTCCCAAGTGAATTTTTGTCCCAAGTGCCGCACTCTAACTGACTTTAAAATGTTAACTTTTTGGTCCCAAGTGATTATTGGTCCCAAGTGCATATCAGTCCCAAGTCCGTCATGGTCTCAAGTGCATATTGGACCGATAATATTTTTGGTATCAAGTATGATTTGATCCCAAGTGCATGAACGTCCCAAGTGGGGTCTACTCGTCATAAGTAGTTCGAAAGAAAAAAGTTATATAAATTCTAATGATATCTCATTCCGGGAAGAGGGCGCATTTTAGTAAATCAAGCAAACATTTAAGTATCATTTACTCAAAATTCACCCATTTCCCGGAATCCGGGACCTGAATGTCATATATATTAAGTCTGCTGATATATAAGTTATAAACGATCATTCTAGCATGATAAATGATCACACCCACTTAAAATGGTCATCATCAAATCAGAAAAAGTTCTAATTGTTAAGTTTTTTTATTGTTAACTTCTCAGTCAAATCTGTAGGTGAAAACAAATATACGATGACAAAAATAAAAAAGGGTAACTTTTCGTGATTTAAAACTTTTTATGACTATTTAAATTTATAGTCAATCAGTTGCTTTTCAGGGGTTAGTGGCAAGTTTCGTCGGTCTTGAAAATGGGGGTCCAAATGAACAGTATGGAGTCACTCCATTGGAGTGTCTAAGACACTGTGTCTTGTAGAATTTTACTATAAAATCTGTTTTTGACATATCATTTGACAAAGTGAAAATAGTATTTTTCTGTTTTTTGTATTTTATCAAATTATAACATTTAAAATATTGGTGGTCTTTATTCTCCTAAAACATGGTCAGAAAAGCAATTTTGATCGTTTTGAAAATAATTTACGTGGTTTTTAGTATCTTTAAAATTAACAAGATACGAGTTCGACAAAACCTCTTTAGGAGATCTGCACCAACTCATCAGCCACAAATGTATGTGGTTTTCGAATGTGCAAATTCTTGATCCAAGGTGGAGATACATTTAGATCCCAGAAATAAAGTCAGAATTCAATTTTTATGATGATGAAACTAAATCTAAGAATTTAACCAAATTATTTCCGGGGATCTGCGACAGATCATCTGCCCACGTTTTGTCCGATCAATTAAAGTAAGAAATTATTTTAGAACTCAGGAAGGCGATTAATATTTATAAAACAATCACGCCAGTTCTTGAGCTCGTTTTTGATTAGATGAGCCATTAGTGACATTTGCTAATTTTGAAGAACGTGAGGTTTTTTCCGATATTTTCAAAGAAGTCATATTTGGTCGAAAATTTCTTACTGCTCCGACAATTGCCCATTAAAAACTCCAATTGTCACTCAATTATTGACGATACCCCCCTTAACACCTTGATAAATTTATTCGACTTAACTTTTACATGATCAGTGGAATTTTCAGTCATTGCACGATAATTTTCCGTTTATAATTTCAAGAAAATGCCTTATTCACAAAATTTGAATTATTGTTAGGCTTGTTAAGTAAGCGAG
The DNA here is from genome assembly GCA_004367855.1 of Oikopleura vanhoeffeni. Lineage (NCBI taxonomy): Eukaryota > Metazoa > Chordata > Appendicularia > Copelata > Oikopleuridae > Oikopleura > Oikopleura vanhoeffeni. Next base: position 107,202 of record SCLH01001011.1, on the reverse strand, counting down.
AAACATAAATTTTGGTCTTTCTCATAGAAAAAGAGCAAATTTAAAAAATAAATAAAATTCTTTGGCGCTTAGTTTATGAAAAAGCAAATTTGGCTAAAAGAAAAAATTCTGTTGTTATTTCACGGGAAAAATATTCGGTCACAGTTCATGAAAAATTTTAGACAAAGATCGCTATGAGTTGTGAATACAAATATCATGAGACTCTTCGAAAGCTTTATTTTCTGAAATCAGTTTATCGCGTGGGGGGCATTCAAGTCGGGTCCTTCAAATCGTCAATCGAAAATATTTCTAATTTTTTTTCATTCCAACTTGAATTTTATCATCATTGAGGAGATCACAGAGAAAAAGAACCAAGAGAAAAGGTTTAAATGAAAAGCATTTTATAGTTCGAGAAGACTTCTTATAATAAATTCCATTATTTCGAAAATTTTCAACAAAGTAAAAAAATGGCCCAATTCAAACAAATATATGTGCTTGAATCGATCCAAATATGTGTTCTTCAAACGATATATTCACTTATGTTACGTAGAAGATATTCGATTTATAATCAGAATAATCGTTTTTAGAAAGAACTGTCGAAAATGGAAATTGTTCAGCAGAAATGGAGTAGAAAAACCGATTTCCTAATGGTTGCAATAAGTTAAGTGGATATATTGCTTGCAAATCGAGGATATGTCGTGTGAGGTTTCAGTGTCGTCGAGACTTAAGGTGATTCTTGCGTATATTCTGAAAATAAATTAACCGTTTTTTTTGCAAATTTTGTAACATTACTTTTTTATATACAAACTTCAAAACATTTTTGAGGCATTTCAATTTAATTTAAGACAATCCATGTATTAACAATAAAGCATACTAGGTAGGTTCTTTTATTATTATTTGTCCCTTAATATTTTTGAGTTTTTTTCCGAAATGAATAATCAAAGTTCTTTGGAAAATATCACTCAAGATAAAAAAAATCATTAAAAAGATTATATCCTTCAAAAGTTATTGCGTTGGATACGGAAATATATGGCGCTTTCCTTATTTGTGCTATAAAAACGGCGGCGGTGCTTTTCTTATACCTTATTTCATAGCAATTGCGACAATTGGAATTCCACTTTTTGCAATGGAAGTCGCAATAGGTCAATTGACAAAAAAGGGGCCAATCAAGGCACAGGTTATAACTATCAGGAAAAATAATTTATTTTCTAAAATATAAAGTGATAATTGTAAAATAATATTGTATGGTTTAAGTCTGGAAAGACATCTTAGATTATTTCATGTTATCCTAAGGTTTTAGTTGGTTTGCAGCAAAGCGGCAATGTCACTATTTTGTTTCGGCCTAGAAAACAATTTCTTTCAAAACATACTTGAATTACTGTTCTTCTCGCGCAATTAACGATCCTAAAAGAAAGTTGACAATTTTTCTGGACCGATAAAAATCTGAAATTTCAGCGAATGAAGAATTTTTTGTCAACCAAGGCTTTGAAAATATACTTTAAGAATCAAATTGCGCTCTAAAGTACAAAAATTCAATATTAAAAAAAAAAGAGTTTTCTAAGCCGAAAATTTCAAAATAGTGCCGCTTTACTGCAAACCCGGTTTGAGTGCCATATTATTCCCATCTTAAGGGAAATCGTTGGTCATTTATTAATTATTAAATAAATTTTGGTCATAATGATATAATCTTTTTTGAGGTCTTGTGTCTAAATTTTCAGGAAAAATTTTCAAAGAAAAAGTATAATCTGCCATTGTCAATATATTTTTTACCTGAAATCTTCGAATATCGGCAAACTGACCTTTTTACTCCATATTGTCTTTGAAAAGGGACTCGCCAAAATAAAAATACAATTCGTCTTACTATACTGTCCTTATAAAGGCAAACCAAAATAATTATCATTAAATTATTCTTGTTGCTGCGAGATATATCAAAACTTTCTAAAACTGATAACTGATAAGCTTTCGATGTATTATAATTATTTTTAAATCAGAATTTTACGAAGCTAAAATTTGTTTCTCAGATTGAGTTGGAATAATTAGGCAAAAATGGCTTTCGAAATTGTCAATGTGAAAGCATCCTGATTCAGGCAATTTATAAGCTAATGATTGTCAAATAATTCCAAGTCAGTCTGAGAAATAAATTCTCACTTCGAAAATTATGATTAGAAAATTTGGGTACGATGCAACTGTACTCGGTTTTTACTTTTCGCTCGAAAATAATTTTGAGGGCGTTTTTGTGCGGAAGAGAAAGAGTGTTTATTGCGGCGTTTTGAATTAAGAGTAGGCAGAAAATAATAGGAGATAATTACTCAGGATCTGAACTAATTTAGCAAAATAGTATTTTTGACAGAAGTTCAAATAAATAAAAATACAAAGATGAAGATAATTAATCAGAATCCGACGGAAGATTAGTTTGGACCGGTAGTACGACCGGTACGATCATACAAAAAACTTCCGGTTACTTTTTTTGAAAAATTCAGACAAATATTTCGTAAGTCTCACAACGAGAAAATCACNGAGTTTATTTCCAAGTTGATTCAAACTTTTAAAATAAATCAGAAACATCGTTGACCACAATATGTTAGGATTTTTTAAACAGGTTAAGTTTTGGTCATTCGTAAAAATGAAAAAAGTGACTTTCGTAAAGTGCGAAATAACTGTCTTATATTATTAATAATTTTTTTTTGTTTAGTCAGAAAATATTGAACACAAAAAAATACATCAAACGTTTGGGTTTTATCATTTTGAGGTAATCTCTCTTAATCATACATAAGGTGCGCACCGCTATAAACATAAAAGCAGCGTGTCAAATTGACATTGTCAATATCATAACAAACAATAAGAGGCCTGATTTCTGTTAGTAAAGTTTTCAGTTTCGTTTGAGATTTTGCCCGAGCAGGAGCGTTTTCGCAAACCGAATCTTTTTTCGCTTATTTAATTGTACTTAGAAAAATTTTCGCAAAAAACAATTCACAGAGATAGAAATAGAGATTTTTCGAATTATGATAAGTATTTTTAGCTTTAAAAACAAACTCAATAGTATATTAATTGAAACAAATTCAAGGGGTTATTTAAGAAAAAATTACAGCTCTCAAATCGTCAGAACAAAAAAACTCTACAAATTGAAAATTACAAATTATACTTTTTCCCGAAAAAAAGTCGACCTTTTAAAAATTTTTCTTTTTCTTTCAAAAATATAAACTACGAGATATACCTGAAATATCCCATACAGTGACAACATCTGCAAACCGAACCGACAAGCTTATTTCACTAAGCGAAACTGAGAATAATAAAAAAAAGAACTTGATCAAAAACAAAATTAAATTGAAGCATACACGAATAAAGTTAGTATTTTTTTAGAAAATCGATCTCTTCTTATTCTAATTCCAAAATGCCGAACTTTTCACGCAATTCTCGTGATAATGACAATGGGGGTAATTATCGGCGTGATAACGACAATGGGGGTAATTATCGGCGTCAAAATGAACCAGACTTAGAACATCGGAATTTTCACGGGCAGCGTAACGACAACTATGACCGACGGGATCGGAGTTCGTCAAATGCTAATGGTGGATCGAGTGATAATCGAAACCGGTGGCACAATGCAGAAAATGTAAATGGTACTTCCAACCAAATTAATAACCAAGCCAATATGGGTCGAGGTACGCATGTCAAAATTTATTTTAATAAAAACTTAGATGACGAAAATAAGTGTCGAATATTTTTTCGAAAAAAATCGAACTTTGAATCTAACGTTGCTCTTGAAGCCAAAAATATAACTACGTTTTCAGACACGAAAACTGGTTACTCGCGTCCTCGCCAATCTCAAAATCGGGCGTATCCCAGATCTGAGACGGCAAAATGGGTTATTGCAAGAAATGCTCGTAGACATGAAGCAATCGTTTTCAAAATTGACCCTAATTTCAAATATGTGGATCGTTATACTGCGGGTCGGGCCAATGAGCATCTAAGTGATGATGTCCTATCGTCACTAAAAAATGAAAACGTTAATTTCCACGAATTATTGATCAGAAACAATATTCGGCCAAGTACTTTGGTCAACGTTTTGAAATCGAACCGTGTTCAGCCCCAAAATTACAAAATCCACAAAACTGAAAATGGCGAATATGCAGTTTCTGTGGAATTTTTCACTAAGAAAGACTTCTTAGTTTTCGCCTTCCGTAGCTATAGTCTACTTGACCGCAGCGATAAAATGTGGCGCTTGCGCCTGGCTCCTTTTATAACTGGGCACTTTGTCATGGCCGAAGATGGCTCATTTTTATTCGTAAATAGTACTAAGGAGTATTATGAATCGTTTTTATTAAAAGCCCATTTGCAAAACCAAGTCCTTCTTGATATGCCTAGATGGGGATACTCGCCCACTGAAAAAGACATTGCCGATGGAATGCTCTCCCTTACTGATATTTTAAATTTCAACAAAGCGTCGATGGAGTGGTGTAACGCTGAGGCAGGTCGTATCGATTACGTAATCGAAAATACGGTGTTTTTTGATGATTCCTTGATGCAGATTCCTAAGGATAAAAAACACAAGAGATTACACCCACGCTTTGGGGTCATTTTTGATGACTCACTTTTTGCGCTCGATGATAACGAGTTTGCATCAAAAGTCGATGCTCGAAAAACGCGGAGTACGGCTAATAGTGAGCGTCGGGCAATTAATCAAAAGCCGCTAAGGGCAGCTGATTTGATGAAATCAAATCTTAGAATAAATGGGTCCAAATTGGTCTCTGTAAAACCGAAGATTGGGGTTTCGAAAAAAATTGCTGAAAATCCAGCTTTCGATAGAATCAAAAAGGGGGTAATTGCCAATACACAGGTGTGTGCCAATATTCACGCGCAAAACACGGCACTTTTGCGTAGTCGACAAACGTGGGCGGTGCAAGCCTCACTTGAGCGTACTGAAATTCGCAAAAACACCACCAACTTGGTCGCCGAAGTTAATAGGGTCGTTCTAATCCAAAATCGCGCAATTAACGACACCTCAAACACTGTTTGTAAGTTCTTAGATTTTGGTGAAAAAATGGACTCAGTTATAAATTTTGAGGATCGGCCTTTATTAGCCAATGAGAAGTCATTACAAAAAGCTCAGGAGGAGATGACTACCGCCAATCTTGCGTGTCAATCTCTGGGTTTACTACCGGTGAAATTAGACACCTTCACCAAGGCGATCGAAAATTTCTCTGTTGTCACTGATAGCAATATGATTGACAATATGGAAAAACAGATCAAAGCCGGAGAAGGTGAGCTTAGTTTGCTGGTTGGCGGCCTAAGTTCGACAAAACCGGAAACATTGGCGGGGGTCTCTCCAAATGAGCCAAATAATGAAAAAAATTCTCAGTCTCCGATCTCAAAAGGTAAACCTGAGTCCACCAATTTCATTGGCTCTAGGTATTTGCAGAGTGTTTTGGCTAAAATGACCGAAGCAAAAGAGCTGCCAAGGGCTGTAAATGTGGGGCAAAAACGAAAACTGGCACTTATTGGCCTGGGGCCAGAAGCGGGGGCAGACTCTCCAGCCAGACCAAGCAAAAAACAGAAGTCCTCTGTTTATATTCGAAATAATTGTCTACTCAGTGACGACCTAAATTTGAAGCAGCGACAAATTAAGGTGAACCAGGAGTCTCTTGCTGTTTTTGGGTCAAGAGATAAGGCCTTAGAGTGGTTCTGGTTATCGGTTTATATGGCTCCAGAAATTATTGCAGAGATCGCATCTCAAATTAGGCTTATTGAATCAAAATTAGCCGAAAACTCCAATTTTATCCCTGAGATTGCAGTAATCGATTTGAAGTTATATATATTCGAATCAAATCGACTTCAAAATGCGATTGATGACCCAGTGTATCTAAAGGAATCGTCAGGTTACCCAGGTGCTATCATGCCCACGCTCAGACATAAAACAGTTTTCAACTGGATTAAAGATAACGTCATGAACAATCCAGACATTGTTTGTGAGGTTAAAACTGAATCTCAGGGGAAAACGGGTAAATTAAACCTGACCAAAGATTTCATTGCTCTACTTCAAATGAAATTTGCATCCGAAATGGATGTATTATCACCTCTGAGCCAAGTTAATGAGGAAAACTCTCAGAATGAAGAAATGGATACAGCATGACATTTAACCACTCCCCCCTTAAAAAATAATTTAGACCTTTTTAATAACTCAAGCAAGAGTTCAAAAAATAATGTTAATTATAGGAATAAATTTCTAAGTTTAAAATTTTTATCGCCAAAACCACTTACCACTTCGAATTTTATTAACAACCTGAATGAAAAAAATTGTGGATTTTTCGATAAAAAAGAACGTGGTCTGCTCAATAAAAAACCAATTAAGTCAAATTTAGACAAACTAAACATTAATTTTTTACGCAAACAGTATTTAAACTTAGAATTAGATCACATAACTGACAAAATTGATTTTGACCATTTATTTCCAAAAAATTTTAGTGAAATTAGTAATCAAGATAAATCGTATCTTACTGAACATAATAGCATTGATTACTGTGGAAACAAAGCTAGTATTAATTATAACAACGTTATCGTGAACTCTAATTTAGACTCCTTTTTATCGCCGACTAAACAAAATTTTTATGCCTCAGAATCGACCATTATACAATCATCGCCCAAATTTATTGAAAAACTACCTGTAAAACGTTCAAATTACTCAGATCATTCTATCTCCTCAGATTTACAAGGTATTGATGACTTTTACGATAAAACTTATGCAAATATTGACCATCAAAATTTATCTATAGAACTAAGAAAGGCTATTGAAAATAACTCTTCTAATTATAGTTCAATTTCCTCGGACCCAGACATGTTCAAAATCGATAATATTGACAATGCAACCTGCGAAGATCTCATTTGCTGGTTTACGGACAGGGGTCATAATAAAATAAAAATAGGAAACGGGCTTATTTTATTAAGAAATATTGCCAATGACTTAGATATTCTCAAATTATGTTTTGAATGTTATCAAAGTAAACTCGTTGATAAGAGCATGTACTATAACAGAGCTGCGGGACTTCACATTCCTGAGAAAGAAACTGTGGACGAACTACAGTCTGATAGACACCGCAATGCTCTCTACAACTATAAAACTAAGTTTCCAATAATCGTAACTGACAGTCCTGATAATTTTGAAATTGATGCGCCCATAAAATTAATAAATAAAAGAAAACAAATAAAAAACAGCTCCAGTCTTGATTTCATTAATATAAATTTAGCAAGTATGAATGCAGGTAAAATTGAAAAATTGGTCAAAATTTACCAAGATGTTGCAATATTCCTACTAAACGAAATAAACTTTGATCCTAGTTTATCGGATCTCGTATGCCCTAGTGGATACAAATTATATACTGGAAAAACTGACTCTAAAAATAAATGCTACGCAGCAATTTTAATTAAGGAAGAGTTATCAGGCTATGTTAAACAAATTGAATGTGCTAATTATTTCTGCAAAATACAGTTCAACCATGAAAGTATAAAAATATTTTTTATAAGTTTATATAGACCATGTAATGGGTCGCTTAAATATCAATATTCTAGCTTAGATAAAAACAAGTTTTTTGACGAACTTAAAAACGTGGCAAAAAATACAGAAAAATATGCCACTATTATAGGGGGGGATTTTAACATACACTTCTTAGGGCCTAAAGTCTCAAAATCGGTCACACAGAAAGTGTACAATGCGTTACCTATGTTTAGAAACATGGTAAAAAAGACTACATACAGTAGGTTCAATAAAAAATTTAACAAATTTCAGGATTCCACAATAGACGCAGTATTTATAAAAAACATTAAACTTGCTGGTTTCTGCCACCTTAATCTGAGGGATGAAATTTCCACTGACGGACACTTAGGCCAAAGAGGCTATATCGACATTGACGTCAATTTTGCACAAATTACGAAATTAACGTTTAGTCGAAAACATGCTTCTGATGAAGATATCTATAACAATAGCACCTTAGCATGGAAAGCTTTTAAAAATGTGATAAAAAATGACAATATATCTGAGGATGAAAAATGTATAAAAGTCAACTGTCTACTAGAAAAACTAGTTGACTTGACAGAGCCAGAGAGAATTGTCGAACGCAGAATTGGGTTTTTCAAAACCGTTTGCAGTGATACCACCATGCAGTGGCGCAATAAAATGAACTTTCTAAGGATAAAAATGAAAGAAAACCCTGGTGACAATATAATAAAAATGGCTTTTAATGAAGCCAGTAAACTTTTTCATAGGTTGTGTAAAGCAGATAGACTTAGTACGCTCAGTGAGTCACATAGCTCGATTTTCATTGACTCACAAGAATTTTTTAAAATTAACAACAAAATAAATAAAAGTAAAACAAACCTTAATCAGTGCAATCTCAGCGTTGACGAAATTGCTGAAGGATTTGCTAAATTACAATGGGATAACCCCATAAAAACTGATGATAGAACTTTTAATTTATCGAAATGTATTCCCAATGACTTCAATATCCCGATTTTTTCACTTAGCCCCATCAAGTGGGATGGCAAAACAAAAAGTGATTCTTTTGTAGTAGCCCTAAGGGGGTGCAAAAATAATAGTAGGGGGAGATCGGGGCTCACAAAAAGAATATTATCTAATTTTAATAAAAAATACCAAGAGATAATGGTGGACATAGTCAATCACTCATTAACTAAGGGTAAGTTTTTTGATTTCTGGAAAGTCAGCAGGGTCACGCCCATTCCTAAAAAAGGAAAAGACCCAAATAAAATTTCTGGTTGGCGACCAATCAGCGTAGGGGATATAATTGGGACTGTCTGTGAAAAAATAGCTGCGGCTCAATTTCAGAATTACTTAGAACGTCATAACTTAATTTATAATAGTCAACATGGATTTCGAAAAAACCATGCTTGTAGCACTGCAGTTGTTGAACTAACAAATAGAATTAGGTTATCCTACAATTTAAACTTAGCCTTAGTACTAATGATAGATTGTAGAAACGCCTTCGGATCGCCATCACATGCGGCGATTCTAGAATCTATCTACCATTTTTGTTCTGAGAGTACTTTTGATTGGTTCAAAAATTTTTTCGGCAATAGGAGTTTTTATGTACAGAGGGATGACAAACGTAGCAAAATTATAAAACTACCTGAAAGAGGAGTACCTCAAGGTAGTGGTAGCGGTCCAATATGTTTTTCTAGGGTTTTTAACAATGTCCTTGTCTCTATACAGAAAAAGTTTCCAGAAACTAAAATATTAGGTTACGCAGATGATTTAGGTATTATACTGCTGGGAAACGATGAAGACGAAATTATCAAAAAAACACAAGATGTGTTTGGATGTATGGTTCAAATGTTAAACGCGACCGACATTCCTATAGCCTCTGAAAAATCAATTGGATTTTTACTTGGTAAGTGGGAAAAGGGTAATGATACAAAAATTGTATTAGATGATAAAAATCTAGACCTATGTGACGAACTACTATACTTAGGTTTAAGGTTAGGTAAAAATACAAAAACAATAATTGACCTTGACCCTCAGCTAAAACACGTAGAAAAACGTATGATAGCCATAAGCAATAAAATTATGGCCATGAGGGATTACGGAACAAAAAAACAAATTGTAAGGCTATATAATAGCTTTGCAATTGGCTTCTTTAGTCATGGATTAGCCTGCCAGCCTTTTTTGTCAAATAAGTGGTATTCTAAGTTACAAAATATTTTCTGTGGTTTTATCAAAGTTTTAACTAGAAAAACTTATGCGCAAACAGGGAAACATATTTCGCACGAAGAACTTCTTCGACCTTTTGCGCTTAGAAACATTTTTAACACGCATGCATACTTAGCAATAAATAGGCTGAATTCTACCTTTGTCACTGGTAAACCAACAGAGTTATTTGAATTACTTAAGCCATGCGCGATAAGTAGTAGGGGTGAGCTAGCAATTAGGCCTTTTCCAAAAAATGAATATGTAACTTCGTCTCGCAGAAACATTTATTACAGGGGTATTATGGACGGATCTTACACTACTGAGCTTAAAATACCTGAGAAAGTATTAGAAAATACAAATAAATCTCAGAAAATCAGAATTAAAAGTAGTTGGCCCTACTGCTTCTTTGATGAATTCAACAGTCTACCGGAATCAGTGAGAGCTCGTTTCGGGTCTGAAGAATTCAAAAACGAAGTTAAAAGTCACTACAATAACCTGTGTCAGCATCCACACAAGGATAAAAAATATAAATGCAAAAGGTGCTCAGAGCCCTCCATAGAAGACAAAAACTTCTTAGCGCAAAAACGAGTTATTTATAGGTATCTCCAGAGTGAAATAACCTACAACTTCTTTCGACCCTCAGTCTTCAAAATACAGGCCTACAAATTAGGTCTACATCATTTTCAAGCTAAAGCTTATCTCAAAAAATATAACAAAAATATTGATAGCGACAAGCTATTAAAAATTTTTGGTATCAGAATACGTGATGAATATCCAACTGATCAAAGGGGCCACATAATAGGCACCCCTGAACATTTTCTGAGTAAAAATAAATTTCCAACTTTTTACAAAAATAATCAAAATTACTCGCATAATTAAGCTTCCGATCTTACGACATTTTTTTGTAATTAAATAAACCACATTTTTAGAAACATGAATCGCTTGATAAAAATTCAGAATATTATTAAATAAAAATTAATTGCCCTCGAAAAATCTCTAAAACAAGGGCCAAACTGTTTCAAACATTCGTTTGATAAAAACCGTTAATGTCCTAAGCAAGTCTGCAAAATCTCAAATAAATAGATACTACTAAGTATCGACAACCCTCTCACAATGTTTACTATCCTTAAAAAATAGACAAAAATTATTCTCTGAAAGTCAAAATTTTAACAAACAATTAAGGGGGGGTTTAAATTGGTGTGAGGTCAAATATATTTTTTCTAAAATATAAGACCACAGATATTATCAAAATCAAAAAGATCATCTCAGAATGAAAATGCTCAAACCAGCTGTTTTACTCACCATCCCAGCTTTAAAACTGCTGGTGGGGGCAGTCTGGTCCTAGCACTATTTATTCTCCCTAAAATAATTTTTCTGACACGAGTTATCCTTAGCCAAGAAAAGATTACATTTTTTTGATAATAATCAAAATTTACAGATGATCTTCAAATAAAAATTGCAGGTGTAACCAAATATACGATGAAAAGTATATTTGGTTGAACACGAATAACTGCAAAATTAAAAGTCTAAATAACTGAATTATTTTCTCTTTTTCGAAAAAATTCAAAAATTTTTCTGAAAAATTAAGAAAAATTTATATTACAATTGCCTGAGTATTTATATCCGTTACCCATGTAGTAAAACTATGAACAAAAATGGGGGGTTCTTAGAGGGTCTACAGGGGCAATCACAAGTTGCGTCTGGGGACCTTTTCGGGGCCACACCTGTTCATTACTTTTTTCTAAGACCTATTAAAGTGCAAAATTCCTCTTAAAATACCTATTACATAACGATCAAATATGATAAAATTGGGTGCAATCCAAATATATTCCAATCATATTTTTTAAGTCTGTCTTGATCTGGAATACATCATACACGCAAAGAACAATCTGCTCTTAGATTACGAAGATTGTCAAGTGATTCGATTTCATTTTATTGGGAGCAGCATGACCGTAAAATATACTCCACAACAATACAAAAAACTGATAAAAATGAAGTTTATCAAAGAAATCTCCATCTACAGATTATTAAATCCGGAAATGCTTCGCAGATTTATAAATTCTAAGGGATGTGTAATCCCAGTTTTTCGTACTAGTGAAGGCCCATCTGGGCTTTGGCTTCACACTCATGTAAAACAGCACTTTTGGTGTAATGAAAACGTGTGGCCAAAAAATACACCAAGAGATGTTTACTATGCAACAATCTGTAACGAGTGTGAAAAAAATAAAATAGCCAAAATAAACCCTGAAATCGACTTAGTTAAAAAAATCGAAATGGGATTTTTTCGGGAAGCAAGAATAGCAATTATGGCTACAATAATTACACAAGACAGAGGGCAAAGTGATGTAATTTGTACTGTTTGGAATGAGTACAAAATACATCGTATGCTGCATAGATGTAGAAATTTCAAACATCACGTGATTAAACATACTATGAGATGTCTTAAAAAAGAGGAATTAAAATACATTTATATCGAACTCAAGCGCGAAATTCACTTTGAGGATTTTAAAATGCCGGAATTAATTGTGGAAGATGTTGCTCTAAGAATTTTCCTGCTCTCTGCTGCCGCCCAAGAACTCCTATTTCTAGAAACACTCAAAAATCCCTACATCAATCCTATTGGAGAAAACCAAGATATCGACGACTCATGGAATCTCTTCGAAAATGTCATGGAAGTCTACGACTGCTCTCCTACCGACACAGTCACTCAAGATATTTTTGGACCTTTTACAAGATCTTTTGAAAACTCTAAGTATATCGAGAAAAACTTCGAAAAAAGTCTGTCACCTGACAAAAATAATGACAGACAAAGATGTAGTTCCAGAAAATTCACAAAGTTAAATTTTGACCCGGAAACCCTTGATATCATTAGAGCTGAGGCTTTGAGAAATTTCCAAGAGCAAGACTACTACAAAGAAAAGGGTGACATGATCGTTGAAAATTTAAACTTAGAATGTAATAATGCGGGAACCGAGAAACTGAGACTTAAAAACAAAATTCAAAAAGTTAAAAAGCGATTCGATTGCTTAGCATTAGAAATCCATGCCAAATACGATGAAATCGAAAAATATATGGCTTTTACGCGGAAAAAGGGGAAGCTGCCTGGGGTCTGCCTGAAAACACTAAGTAAAAACGCATTAGCTGCCCAACAAAGACGTAAAGTTCTAGTCAGTATTGAACAAAAGCTAAAAATATCGAAATATTCTGAGATGAGCAATATTGAAAAAATGCGCTCGAATATGTTACACAATGACGTAGACAAAGTCAACGAATTATTATTCGCTGTTGGGAGAACACTTATTGAAAAAATTGAGGAACTAGAATTTATCACTGAGGGAAACGGGGCCTTAGGAAACTTAATTACGGATGAAGATTTCCGACCACTAGCGGGCATGTTCACGGAATATGGGGAAAAAATTGGGCAGTACATGAAAAACCTAGTTACTAGTATGAACTACGAACTAGACACCTCCATAAAAAACTTCGTTTCAAAATGTAGAAAACATGCCGAAATTTTACAGAAAATGGAGGAATTCTCTGAGACATCTGAGCTCACTGAGATTGAAATTGCACAGGCACATCTCAATCTTATCAACTGTGAATTCAAAGTTGATACTAAAAAAAACAGTGGCTGGAAAATAAACTATTCATTAAATGAAACTAACACTAAGGGTGAAAACAACGTTCACATTAACTTATCCGGCTTATCACTATTGAATAATGATTCAAATAACCTCTATGAAAATCCCAATATGGACAACTTAGTGTCTGATAAACTAAATACAAAAATGAATCCACACGAATTTTCTGATATTCCAAGTCTAGAAGACATTGGAAATCCAACCATTAGGAGTGAGTCAGAAAGTGAATCCAGCTTCGAAATAACAAAGAAAAAAACAGCGTGGGGGCCGTTCAAAAAAGTCAGGCCAGCTGACAAACAAAAAACTCCTGAAAAATCAATCCAATCTCAGATTCGAAGTTAATAGTTCAAAATTAAAATTTTTTAAAAAAAGTAACTAGATTGAGAATCTAGAAAATACTTGGAATAATCAAGAAATTTGACGGCTGCCGGGATCCCAAAGAGTTGACTTCTGAAAATATTGACTACGAGTAATTTCACAGGCACCCCCATGAAATGTACTGTGAATCATTATTTTTAGAGACCAACTCGTATAAAAGTTTCTCGGCAGTTACTCAAAGTTTAACGTCCCAGGACACACCATCAGTGATTTAGAGATCTCACCAAAAGCCTACAAATATTTTCATAGCATAACATGAAACGTATTCTGAGCCTAAAACTGAGATCTCGACCACGCTGATGGGTGTATTGGGAGGTTAAATCAAGATCTTGATTACAATAAATGAAAACTCAAAAACTAAGCAAAATCACGCCTACACAAAACTTGCACACCATGAAATGATAACACAGAATAAAAATTAAAAAATCTAAAATTGTGAAAATTAACTTCAAAAATCAGTGCTGTCATTATTCCCAGGAAATTGGCAAAATCAAAATATGTTATGAGTGACTCCGAAGACTCACTCGAATTACTCTTCCAAAAATAGGAATACAAATAACCGAAAAGAAAAACTTTTTTCCATACTTTCTCGCAACGCACTGACTATCTTAGTAAAGACTTTTTGCAAAATCACAAATATCCAAAATGCAAATCAACAAAACTGTAGTACAAACTATCTATGAAATAAAAACAACGAAAACTTATTTCTAGGTATAATTATCCTTTATTTCCAATATTCTTGAAAGGAATAAGCTTAAGCGATATTGTGTGCAGGATTCATAAAACGAAAACAATGAGGTTAAATGTGCATATGTAAGAATTATAAACTAAGAAACTTTTTTCATGAGGTTAATCGCAGCTTGAGCAATCGGGCCGAAACGCAGGAGCAATAAGTCTTTGGTATCTTGGGGAATGTAACAATAATAAATCCTCGAAAATTAATAACAAAATAATTCATCAAAACAGCCTGCCTGAAAAATATAGTGAATATTTTTTCTTACGGTAACTAAGGCAAAAATTTATAATAATTCTCCCTTGAAAATAAGATTTCCTTATATAAATTAAAATATCCGTGAGAATTTTATCACTACAAGGGATTATATTATACTCAATTCTTAGTCTTGACAAATAAAATTTTAAGATGAAAATATACCAGTGGGGTCAAATTACAATTTTAAAAATATATTGATAAAGAATCTCTCCATTAAGTTTGATACCAAATTAACTTTTCACCTCAAAATTGTAGAGATCAGGAATATGAAATAAAATTGTAAATTACCTAGAACTTGTTGTCTTCATCAGCAAATAACTCAGGATCATATTCCCATGCGAGAGGGTTCTGTGTATAAAAAACGTCCGATCTAAGAGAAAAAACAAACGGGCCATAATAATCGGTAGGGATTGTCCGGTAAAAGTAACCTCTGGTTACAGTCTTATCCTCAGGAAAAGGGTCCAATGTCTCGACATCAATCAATCGAACACGCTCAGTATATTCATCCAATAAGCGCTGAATAGATTCATCTCGGAATCCAGCATCCCATAGACCTCTGAGAGTAACGGATACATATCCATTATCTTAATAAAATAATTTAAGTCGCATTAATCGAAAAGGTGTCATATTTCAGAAAATATGACCCAAATGTCTGTAAGCGTGAGTAAGGGGGGCTTTCTTCTTTGGTTTGCGAAATGAAAACTGGGGAAAATAAATTATTAGAGCAGGTCAGGGTGTTTCTTATCAAGATAACCATGACTCTCAGATGGTTTGAATAACCGGGTTTTTTCAAAAACTTTTCGCCGATCAGGGCGGGGCCCATTTTTTGTGTAGCGCTAGCAGATTATTTTTGTTGTATATTTAGAAAATAGGATGAGAAAAGTTAATAAATAATTAACGCACTTTTTATAAAAAACGCCAAATTGACAAAAATTAAAATATAACAACAAAATTATCTAGAATTATTATATACCAATCTCACGTGATTGAATACAATCATGAAATTGATATATAGGATCTATCTTTAAAAACAGAACACTGCATTTCTTAGTTTTTAAAAATTACCTAATCTTGTTACATCACGGCCAAACTTTTTCGATTTCTTAATTTTCAAAAATTCGGAAGGGAAAAACGGTGCTTCGTAGAAGGCCTCTTCAATCGTCTGAATGAAGAGATCACGGGCAGATACTTTGAGTGGACAAAGTGACCACTTAGAATTTCTGCAAATCATCTCTGGACAAATGTCCATAAACGCTGCCCAATATAAGTACTTTTCTGGGTACTTAGTCTTCTCAGGATGGCATCCTAACTGCATAGCCAGTATCGTATACCAGGGGTTCTGCGAATGTTCAAACAGGGTTTCTTGAACTTGAAACTCGGTATAATTTGCTCCAAAAAGCAAATAACTTTGGGCCCGGGCCACTCCAGTAATTGAGGGGTCAATATCTTCGGAAATTCTGGAGATCTGATTTTCCACGTCGCGACAATCACTGAAATACATAGAATGGTAAGTATTTGACATAGTGACTAATAAAATTCTTAGTAATGGGCCATATAATTTATCATATTTTTGTATTCAAAAATTAGTTTGAAGGCAAAATCTGATTATAAAATTGCCCTGTTATTATTATCATCCATAAACTCACTGCTCAGTACTCATACATAATGTGTCATTTAGTGACTAAAGTCTGCGGTCCGGATAAAAAGTGTCTCCTGAGTCTACGAAAATCGGTCACGTGTCATCACAAAAATTTTTTTAAAAAAAAACTCTGAAGAAAACAGAATTTAGCATATTAAATCAAAAACAATGAATGAAATTTCATTTCCTTGCTAAATATAACATTTAGAACTCAAAACCACGCATCTGACACCTTTTTTCTTGAACGTTTTATGCGTGGGCCGGGTTGTTTCTGAGTTGTGACACTTCTGCGTAGGGTGTCTCGTGATCTCAGCTGTCTGGATCGGGCAAAGGAGGTCGGAAATAAATCGTCATTTTTTGACAAAAATTTGCTAAGCCTTAGACGGTTGGGGTCTGGGGGTTTTTCGCTACTAGGAATTGACCTCTGAAACAAGAAATCTTTTTTATAAATTACCTCAAAATCTTAGAAAACGTATCTGTCGAATCAGGAGCCAAGTATAAAAGTGACTTCACCTCGGGTAAAGTCAACTTTGCGTGCATTTGCTGAACAAACAGCTTCATAAGGAGGTTTCGGAGCTTAGTCATCTTGGCCTTAAAAGGCACCTCCTCCATACAGGTTGCCACTGGGATATAGAGATGAGTCAAATCCAGAGTAGACTTCACCTCCAAGCCCACCATTTTGCACACAGCCAAAATTTTCGATCGGGTCAAATTTCGCTTAGGAATCTCTCGTCGAATGTTCCCACCAACATTCAAAACTAAATATTCCCCAGGCTCGGAATAATCAGGTGACTTTTTGTTTGCTGAGATTAATTTGAGCTTATGGGATCGGCCTCTGGGATCAGAATACTCTACGTATTTCACGGTTGACATTGGCAAATGAATCTGAAAATTATAATGTTAAAATTGTTATTTTTTGAAAATATACAAATTAATTTTTTATATCTTGATCTAAAAAGTAGTGGTGTGCAATGTTTTTTCCTGGGATATCATCAAAAAATGTCACGTGACATAGTAAAATAACAAATTTGATCACTTTGAAAACTCACTTGAATTACAGTAAAAACAAAAATTCCTTGTGTCAAAATTAATAAACTAAATAAACCATTTGTTTTTCTGTTGATAAAACTCTGGTAGGAATATAATAAATAAATAAATTTTGCAAGATTTTAAACAATTATTAAAATCAGTAAAGTACAACTGTACTACTATGTAAAATACAAACTAAGAAATTTCGTCACACGTGACAAATATCCCTCTTAGAATCTAACAATGATAATAACTCTACTTCAAAAATTTAACTATTTTTTTTGAAATTTATATGGCTTGAAAAATTTTGTGACTCTGAACATAATAAAAAAAAAAACTTTTTCTAAAAACTTACTCGGAAACCGTACTTCATGAAGTACGTTAACTTAGCAGCAAGAACAGCCAAACCGTACGAAGTTCTTTTATTGTACTCGTGGAAATCCAAGCAGGAGTTTCGGCGATTACAGGCAATACAGCTCAAACGGCACTCAGAAAGTAAATAGCTTGTATTAAAACAATAATTGCTACTATCATTATGAGCAATGACTGTGTTCATAGTGATAAAATCCAGCCTAGTTGGTGAATTTCGAAGTAAAACCCAATCAAGAAATGCTACGGTCGTTTTTTGGTCAAAACCCTTATACTGAGTAGCTAAAATCTTCACATTAGGTTCCTCAGATCTATACCACCCACTAAAATGTACGGGTTCGTCATCAGAAAAACAAGGGAGGGAAATTGTAGTAGGGTCCTCATACAAAACTGAACCCTCATCATATGCATCGGAATTAAAATAACTCTGAGCTAACGCCCACTGATAACCAGGGGGCAATACAAACATGCAGGTGAGCGGGTTAACCACTTGAGGTACCAAATTAACGAAGTAGTATTCCGACAGCACATAGATTTTATATTCACGATTTCTGCAATCAGTGAATACCTTGAAAGGGGGCCTAAAAAAGAAAAATTGAAATTTTTATATATAAAAAAGGGGTCAAAAATCTCTGACATTTTAAAAAATATGAGATGTTCAAAATAATGTAAAAATCTCATTTTGTTAAAATAATAATGAAAGTCTCATTTGTTAAATAAGATCTTCATTAAATATTTTCAAAACTAAGCAAAAATTGGTCAAAATTCTCCATGTTAAAATTAGAAAAAAAGTGAAACAAAGTCATCTGACTAAAAGATCTTAGAAAAATCACAAATTAAAATTATCTCAAACAGCCCCCTTTTGGCAGTTTTTTCCTCCAGACTATCCCCGTGAAGTGTATATTTTTTCTGTCAAGTATTTATTATTCTTATTTTTTATCCGTGATCAAAAAAAAACATTTCTCAAAAATGAAAAAACTTTTTTGCTAAGAGCTGGGGTCATCACACTAGGACCAAATTACGTGGTCTCACTAGTTCAGCAAAGCTGAATAAAAGACCAGCTAAGTTGAACCTGGATTGGATGACGAGTCATATCTTCAAAATTATCTTTTTTCAAATTATTGTTGCAGATTATTTTTGACGAAACTATTTTTATATCAAAAAATGGTTTATCAAAATAATCGAAACATGGCAAAAACCGTAAATCTTTGATTAAAAGTAGGAGTTGGGCTTATTTATGATGCTTACCTAATCAGGTAAAATTATTTCACTTTTGAAATCTAATGATCAAAATTTAATCTTAGACCGGTCTTGAGGGTGCGCCTACTTGAGTAAAAGTACTCACGTGGCACGCACCCACAATGGCTGGCCTAGGATTAAATCCGAATTACATACTTGGTATAAAAAATTTTTCTGAGACCAATCCGGCAAGATTGGTCTACAATGCGTAAAAATCAGAAAAATGCTATTTTTCTTTAATAAAGTGAATATAAAGATTCACAAATATTCTTACTAAGAACATAGAAAATTTTGATTGAAATGTTACTCTCTGCCGGTCATAACCAGTACAGCGCGATTTTTCCCGCAGTTGTGCGGTTCAGGTACACTGGGTCGCATTTATTTTTTTGATAAATTGTTTCTATGTTTTTATCTCAAATAATTTTATAAAAAAGTCAAAAATTGAGATAAAAGGAGAAGTAGAAATTTCAAAAATTCTGTTCCCAAAAATTACTAAGATCAAAATAAACATACTTGGTATAAACAGGTATTGGGGGCAATACTTGAACATTTTCCTCAGAAAGCAAATCTGAAAATGAATCTGGCTCGTCAAAGCCAGAAGAATCAGTGTCCAATAAAATAGGACCAGTTAAAATGTCCGGAACGATTTCCAAGTCTTTGCGCTCCAAAGCCTCATTTAGGCCAAATAATAAATCGATCCCCATCTTCCTAGACATTTTACGAAGATGCATATCGTCGTAACGTACTCGGTAACTCTCAGCCAACTCGACATCAATTACTTCTTTGTCCAGACAATTTTGCTCGATCTTAGAAATTAAATCCAAATAATGTGTCAACATAGCATGATACGTTAAGTGGAAAGTCTCATAGAGTCTTGAGAGATCTCTATTTACTACGTCCACTTTGGAGCCCAAATAGCGAAGGCTAGAAAAAGAATAATATTAATCTAGGGCTGGAAATGGAAATATTAAAATTATTAAAAAATCTACTTAGTGATTATGTAACAACTTTTGCTGATAAGATTAACTTTAAAACTGTTCTTCTTATTAAACAAATGGTTACATAAGACACTAAACTAAGAGACCATTGTCCAATTTAAAAAAAATTTTTCTTCTAAAAATACTTTCTCAGGGACGAGCTTCTGCCTAATTATGAATTGTTAGCCTGAAAATTGACTATCAAATTTGATCTTGCCATGAGATCTGAGAGCTAGACCAAAAATTTAAAACCTACTGGTTTTAACATGGACAGTCAGCTCAAGGGTGTCGTGAGGGAGCCAATGAGTCGACTTTTCAGACTCAAATTATTAAAAGGGGCGGGCGTTTGCATCTGGGGGGGAGGTTAAGACCAAAAATTTAAAATGCCTACCTATGCTTAGTTATAGAATCTTCCAAATTCTGCGCACTTGCTGCCGAATGATCCAAAATATATGTTTCAGCAGAAACAATCATCGAGGTTAAATCCACTCGATTTCTCAGGTAATGGTCACGACTCTTTCTACACTCGACCACTAAGTTATAAATCAGGTTTCGCATGTCCAATCTCGAGCCAGACTTCAATAAACTTCGAAAAGGCTAAAATTAACCTAGGGTTATTAATGGCAACTTTTCGTGTGATTTTCAAAATTATTTTTTTATGCGCTCAGTGAAATTTTCTCATTTGTAAAAAATCAAAAATGTCTATATTATCAACATAAAAATTCGAAATAATAAATTTTGACTAATTACTGTGATAATTTAGGTAGGTTACAAATACTCGAAAAGTCTTTGTCCTTTTTTATCAAAAGATAAAAATTGTTTTGTCTAAGTCTAACTCTGAAGCTAGTGATTAAGAGTTCCATTGATAAAATAAACTCTGCATTATTCTTACAACTGCAATTCGTAACTCAAAATTTTGGTCTAAGAAATAAACAAAAAGTAAAATTGTTTTTCAAATCGACCAATAAACACATAGTATATGTCCTTAGAAGGGATAAAATTCGAGATGCTCTCTGCTATCACATGTGGTGATGCTTACTCGGACACGACTTTTCTTCGGTTATATTCTTAGTTTACTTTTTGAAAAATTATTTTTCTATTCTTACCTGAAAAAAAATCTCCGTGATCAATGATTCGATGCCACCAAGAAGTCCCTCATGCTGTAAAATCTCAGTAACTTGAGGATCCAAAATATTAAATACCAATGGAGGTATTTTGCGGGACTTGGCTGTGCATAACAATTGACGATAAAGCCAGGTATCGGTCTCATTCTGAGAAAACAGCGGCTTCTTAGGTTCCTTGAAAAGGAACATTCCCTAAATAATTGTTAAATTATCTAAGTCTCATTTCTCGAAAGCCAAATGCGAACCCAAAATTTTCGTCACTCCTCAAAATTAAATATGTTCAAATTAATAAAACTCACCAAAAATGAAAATTGTGATTTTCAAATCGAAAACTGAGTAAACGTCATAATTTTGAATGTTTTCAAGACATTCTAGAAAAATTGTGGACTGATTAAAAATATCATCGGAAAATTCAAGAAAACTCAGGATTATTCACGAATAATCCTGATAACACATGAAAAACCTCATATGTTATATTCAATGATCAAAATATGACGTAATAAAAGATGCAAAATCCCGACATGGGGAAGGGGGATCTTTTCTGGGAATGTGTTAGACTACGTGATTTTCTGAAACAACTCTGTGGTAAACTCCAATTTTTTATAAAAAGGGGTAAATTCGTCAGACTAAGATTTAAAAGCATAAAAACTCCGATATTACGAAAATATAAATGAATGATGTTCAAAATATTTCTCTTCTTAGACTTCAAAGATTTTTTCGAAGGGGTTTTTTCTTTCGAGAAATTTTCTCTGGGACATGGGTGCCAGGTTTGGATGCTCAGTGTGACGTCACACTTATCAGCTCTGCGTAAATCGATCAGTTGGTGATAAAAACGCTAAGTGGCCGAAGTATGCTGAGACTTGGGGGGTGGGGGGCACTGCCAGCCGTATCTGGCACTAATGTACGCCACGAAGTTAAGGGAGTAATTTTTAAACTATTTTTCTTATGCTAAGTATCAAAATCAACAAACCACTGCGGAAACAATTTCTGACGCAGAATATACCATAAGAACTTTTTTCCGACTTTTTTTACTCAGAATTAAGCCCAAAATTTAAATATGAGAAAAGCTCAAAATAACAAAACTAAGGGAGAGACATTATTAAAAATTAAGTTCTTATTACCACATCGTGCTACTATTTTTTTAAACTACTCAAAATAATAAATTGAACCTAAAAAATAGCGTGAGAAAAATAGCTCACAAAAACGGCGCAGCTGAACTAAGGTCAATTTTCTGACACAAAAATGGAGCAAAACTAATTAAACTTAGGTACCTGTAAATGAAGCGTGTTTTCTCTATAAAAATTGAATAATCTTCTGGCAGGGGGCAAATAAAATTCTCGATAAAAGTCTCCAAATAAATTCCAAGCAAAAAATTATAAAAATATGGCAAAAACAATGGTGTCAACTTCTAAGACGATGGTGATTGGGCGAAAGCGGCAGAGTGGGAAGATGAGACGAGCAACGTGGGCGGCACCTTTCCGTGACAAAGACTTGGTGACTAAGCAACTGAATCATTTGTAGGGGACCGTAAGGGGGGGTATGATCTGTTTGAGTAATAGGTGACTCATTTTTTCAAAATGAGTCATAATGCACTACAAGAACGGGTCATTTTAACAGCCCTTGGGGTCCCCTACAAACTGACAAATTGCAAAGAACTGATGAAAATAAAATCTAAGAAACGAATTGAAACAACTCTCAGAATCTAATTTACAAAAATTACTAATTGCGTGATTAACAGCTGGACACGAATAATGAAAATTGTTCAGTCTAGGCTATCTTTCTCTCGTAATAAGTAACAAAAACTGCGTAGAATAAAAACCTACAACTTTCTCAGTGCATTAATTTAAAAAATCTTGTCTAAGGGGTTAAAATTGCGGGGGTTAGCGGATTTTCGTGATACTTTTGGCAAATTAGAGACTACAAATTTTTTGAATTAAAAACTTTTCAATAAATCACTTTTAAAAATTATTTTGTACAATCACCCTGTATTTAAAGAAATGACTTCTTTAAATAAAAAAACTTGCTTAGGACTCTAGGAAATATTCTAAAAATTACCTAGAAAAACTACATGTAACTAATAAAATATTATTATTTCTTATTTATCATTAAAAAATTAAGGATTAGGAGACTACTACTTCAAGTTATGCTTACCATAAAAGCATTCTTCCCAATTTGAAGGGGAAATCCCCTGAAACTTATATTAACTAAGCAGATTTTGGGATCACTAAATCATACAGAAACACTACGATTATCATGTGTGACTGCCTGATCCCTTTTAATCAAAAATCTACGAGTTAAAACGCATAAATATGTGCTTTGCCTAAGCCTGTCACAAAAACCAACTATCAATTTATTTTTTGATAAACGGTTTAAAATCACAAGTTTACTATCTGACCAAATGTGTCCATTGTTTAAATGCACTTTTCTGTTTAAACTGAAATCTTTTAATAAAGTTTTATTATATCGTAAAAAAAGTAATAGTGTAAGAATTTATCAAACATACTTTTCTTGGTCAGTTTTTGACGAAGAATTCAATTTCGCTATTCAAATACCATTTTTGTTCATATTTATGTGATATGCTATTTTTGGTTAAAACTCTAAAAAGAGACTTCAAAGTCGAATTACAAATTTTTTATTCGTCGTAATTGATTTTTCAGGACCGATTTACCCAGGAATTGTATTTATTTGTTCAATTTATCAAACAAAGAAAGATAATTTTTGCATGCAATCCAGAACCCTCTTAAGCAAACCCTCTTAAGGGGGTGGTCGTCGCATTTTAAGGCAAAAATGGGGTTTTCAATGACCAATTGTAGCAAAAGTACAAATCGTCGGACCAAACATCACCTTTCTCTGATATATTTGAACAAAAATCTTGCATCCTAAAAATAAATCAAAAGTGACGGATGGCTCGTCCAATCAGAAACGTGCTTACAAAAATAACGGAATTATTTTTTCAAAATGTATCTCCTCCCTGAGTTTTTAGGGTACAACAATGATTTAGGACTCAAATAAACCGGACAGAACGTG
>SCLH01001011.1:51282-68552 GCA_004367855.1 Oikopleura vanhoeffeni | reverse complement strand
ACTCAAGTTATTACTAAGACAATCACTCAGACAACATCAGTGGAATTCGAAGACGCGCTATAGTAAACGTTTTTGAGATGGTGTTCCGTTGGGAAAAGGATATTATAAAAAAAGTATTAACACTCTTTATAATACTTAGAGCCACTTTGGGTGAGAAAAGATATACTTTCAGAGATTAAAAACTCAGCTTTGTCTGACCGGAGAAAAATGACGAATTTTAAATCAAGTTTCGTTAATTAAGAGAAAATTTGTTCGGAAAGTTTTTCACAAAATAAGTTAATTACATTATATTTCAAACGTTTTTCGTAATAAATTGCAATTTGAAGTACATCTCACGTGGTTCTGGTGTATTGCTGTTGAAGCTTCGATTACACGCTGCTCCTACGTAGATGTCGAGCGTTACCTAAAAAGTTGAAAATGGCAAAGTTGTCGCAAGAATTTTTAAATTTAAAAATGGCGTTGATGTCAAAGAGCGTTCCTAAATTTCAAATAGCGTGGATGTCTCAAAAGTGTTCCTCAAAATTGAAATAGGGTAAATCTCAGAGCGGTTCCAATTTTAAAAATGACGTATATGGTCCCAGAGCGTTCTTAAAGTTCCAAATGACGTATATGTCCAAGAGCGTCAAAATAAAGCATACTTCATCAAAGATTAACGTTTTCTATATCGGGCGTAGATTCCTCTAAGCGTTCGATAAGAGTTAAATTCATCTTGTCTACATTCAGACTCATTATATAGCTACGATTCTTTACATGCATCACATCCCTTACTCGTTTTCCCGTATTTAATTCGTTCTCCAACGTGTACCTTTCTGGCTCTCGATATAATGCCACAAAAGCATTTTATGTGAAATGAAGAAAAAATGTTAAACTGAAAATAGTATTATTTGGGTTGTTTTGAAAAAAATACTTTTTTTTGATTAAGTCAGAAAAAAATAATTTTGTCCATTAAGATGCTGAAAAAGTTTATTAAGTCGAAAATATTTAATGTATATTAAAGTATTTGTGTTTGAGTGAGTTAAAAGATCATTAGTAATAAAAAAATGCTTAATGATGTTAGTAGAAAATGATTAACTCCATTAAGTACTCAGTTATAGTAATGTGCAGATCAAAGGGCTTGGTAGGTTGTAGATATTTTTGGACTTATGAGTCGATCTTGAAAAAATGGCAAAGTTGACCGATGAAAGTGCTTGGTATTTTTTTATCACAATAAAATCTTACGAAAATTTAATTACACAAACTGAGAAATTCTATCTAAAACCAGTCACCGTAATTCCATTGTAAAAAATTGAAAGTAAATTTAATAACAAAATAATAGCACCCATATTTTCAGCACTAATGAGGTTGGCGACAAATTTGGTGATTTTCTGAACGTGATTGTCTGGAACATTGTACTATCGTGAAGGATCATGTGATTGGTGTGGTTATAGCAAAGCTGCTGATGAGTGGGTTTCGGAACTTCTGTTGGCTCCCTCAACTAGCATTATTAGATTAAATCAAAGGTATAAATGGGAATCCACGTCAAATAGGTTTTATTGCTACAGGTTAATTTTGTAAATGTTCTAAAAATACCGTGCTTATTTTCCTGTAAAGACAGATCTTGGTAAAGCGGCTAAGCAAAGTTGAACTTATACGACAGTTTATAAAAGGATCAGTTTAATCGGTAGTCATCCCAGTTGATATACCAGCGTTTTAATTTAAATTAACAATATTTTTGAAGTAATTGAAGTAAGTAGTATATAGGTAACGGTAAAATCGAGACCAACCATTTCTTCCCTTAAATATTCACCGGCGCCCTTGTAGGGCGCCCCACATGAACTTAGCGAGAGATAAACTTAGCAAAAAGGTGTGAATAAGCAACGCGAAACTTAAACTAGTTATACGCTACAACTGAAATTTTAAATAAATCACTAGAAAAAATCATCTAAGTATTGCATCTAAAAATAAAAAAAATACTTTATATATAAAGTTCATCACTGAAATTTGTCACTTTGAAATAAGCTTTTAAATTATTTTTAATCTCACTTTATATAATTCAAGTTTGTGTAATATGTATCCTGCTTTTCAAAGTTCACAAATGCAAATTTATGAGGCAAAGTTTTTTTTATGGTATATTTATTTAAAATGCATCAAAATATAATATAAAACGTAGAAAATTAGTATAATGGCAGTAAAAAGGAAATTGAAAGACAATACAAGAATTTTAAAAGGCAGTGAAAAAGCAATAAAAAGGCAAAATAAAAATTGAAAATGTTTTTTAGTCAGCTTGATCGATTTCCATGGTTTCGTCAACCCATTCGATTGGAGGTGAGGTTGGCGACAGGAGATCGCTTCTGTGAGCGCTGAATCCCGAATTGTACGAAAATTCGAGGACTTTATCCTCAAGAATTTGAGGGCTGCTTGGCTCAAAAATTGAAGCGATCAGGTCGTTCATTTCGATTGTGATCGAGTCTTCTATTGTTGAATCGGCGAAAGAAATTTGAATCGAGCTTTCTTCCATTAAACTTTCTATCGGACTCCATCTGTCAGGTGCATCTGAACTTGAATGTCTTGGCGTTGATTGTGCCAGCGGAAGCATATCAAAATCATCTGTATCAATCTCTTCTGTCGGCATTTCCTCAGGTAAGATTGAAACCGTGGAATCGCTCGAAAATGTTGGCGGCTCGGGTAAATTTGGGATCTGGTCTGGGAAATGCACAATTTGCATTTCAAACCGGCTCATCCAGTCGGGCCCAATAAAACGATCTTCCTGAATTGCCGCCAAAAGCACGTGGAGCATTGGCAGCCAGCCAGCAAACGACCTTTTTTTTGATCGGGTCAAAGTTTCCAAATTTAGCGGCTTTTCTGTTCTTATCACTTTTTTCAAATCCTCAACCGAAATCAGAGAATATTCTCTGACTTGGGGAAAAAGGGAGTCGTAGTAAAGTAAATCTTCCATTTTTATTAATGAGTTATTTATTTTTGATATCGTATTTACAAAAATTCCAGCTTATATTGAATGCTGCTCACCAGCGCTAACACGGGTCAGGTGAGGCTGATACAAATATGCGCGGTACGAAACGAAAAAAATTGTCGGCGTATGAATGGTACCCCACATAAATCGACCCACAAACTTAATTATTTCCGAACGATATTCTGGGCTTAATATTTTTACAAACGCGGCCTGGCTTCTTCTTGCCCAAAAGACCGTCTAAATCATTTCTCAAGTTTTCTAAGCTGATTAATAAAGTATCATTATTGTTATCATATTTTTCTAAAATTTCGCAAACAATGTTTTCTTTTTTGATCTCAAAAATTGGATTATAAACTGTATCTACCATTAATTTTAATAATTTTGGGAGTTTCTTGATTTGATCTTCGTTTAAAGACCTTGACATAGTTTTTCGTTTTCGAACTGCCTTTTTTTGCGGTATTTCGATGTACGGAATATTTATATTGTTTTCGAGTATATTTTCATCAAGAAGTGGTGGTAATTCATTTTCGATCACAGTGTCCTGCTGAGTGTCAAGTGCTTTTAAATGTTCGTCAAAAATTGGTTCAAATATTATGTCGGTCTGTGCGGGGTTTTCAAAAACTTCAGTCAAAATTTCATCCAAGTCTCCTGTTTTCTCGCGGTATAAACTTCCCATATTATGAAAATTTTATTTTGTCTCACGGCCTCTAAATTCTTGTCTTAAGTATCCATTTATTGGCGCTAGACTTTCCGGATTTCCTATTTAAAATATGGATTGATTTAATTTTAATTCATAAAAACTTTAATAGTTATATTTGTCATATCGATTTCTGATCAATTGTTTCTATTTTGACTTCAAGTTTGTTTAATTAGAGATTAAAATGGCCCCAATTCGTGGATCTGGAGAAAGAGATTTAATAAGGTTAAACCTAGCGAGGCAAAAAATGTTAAGAACAATACAAGACAATACCCGATCAATAACTTTTGCCTTAAATACATTTTGTGGAAATGATGCTAATGAATTACTTGATTATGAATATAAAGCCATTATTAACGAAAATGAAGAACCTTCCGTCCCTACAAAAGTTTTTAATTTTCAGAATTGGTCGCTGAATGACAATAAAATAATTAATTCTCGGGATAATATGCCAAATAAAATAATAGACAACATTCTTGCCTCTCTCAATATTGATGGAGAAGAAAGGCCGATAAAGTTAATTGCTCGTCATAATCCCATCGATTACGAAAAATTAAAAAATATGGATTACCTTGGATATTATTCCATAGTAGCATCCGATGGTACACAGAGTTACGAAGAGACATATTTTGAAGAAGATCAGGATATTCAATCGAGTGATACAGATCACTATAATTTTAAATTGAAAATATTTCACAAAACGGCTTTTATGTACCGCGCGATGAGAACAGCTCAATTTATCACTGGTTTTTTTCGTAATCCATCAGAAGATCCAAATTTGCAAATTGGTTTAACTGACTCTAGCTTTTGGGTAGATAATGGCCGTGAATTGCTCGAAAATACGCGTTGTTCAATTTCTGACTGGGCAACCGCCGTCTCAAAGGGTGCCGCTAGACAATGGACCGAATACACCAATAATTTTGAGTCTGATTTAATGGAAATGAAAAATAATTTACGGCTCGATGACGATGAATACTGGCGGGATGTCGGTGAAACATATCAGATTGAATTTTTAAAAAAATATAATGACCTATGGCAACTTTATGCAAAAGTTTGCTTAAGAGCGTCAAAATATTTGTTCAAAAAAAACGAAACTCTGGGACACGATTTAGGTTTTGTGCTAGATTCCACTCTAAAAAAGTAAGCTTTAAAATAAAGTGTGATTTATTTTTAATTGTTTAACATTTAAATTTTATTAACCTTTAATTTCAGTGAAAATGGAATATGCAATTCGCCGACTTTGGTCACCAACAATGTACTGGAAAAAGCAGATTGTTACATTTGCACTGAAGAATGTCCAAAGCGTAATTGTTTATACTCCTTTGAAGGTTGTGCTCCTGATAAGCACTTATTTTACTTTTGTCCAGAATGTGCGAAAAAACTTGACGCGTGCCCCGTTTGCCGCGATAAGTCTCCCAAAACTCGAAATTTTGTCTATGTTAATTCGTTTTAAATTTGGGAGCGCCCAATTACTTTTTGTAAATACACTGACCAAACATTTTTTAATGACCAATTCGAATTTATTTTTGACTTTATATATAACAACCAGAATGAAAAACAAAATCAGAGTAGCTTTGCTCAGAAAATGAAAATTTTTAATATGGTTCAATTTAACCAATATCAATCACCTCGAGAAATAAACTTTCAAAGAGAAAAATACGTCAAAAGAGAGTCTCACTGTCAAGCTGGCCGGAAAACTGCCAAGGTACCAACAAAATGGGGAAAAATTTTGTTTTTAATTATTTTTTTCTGTTTTTTAAACAGATTGGTGGTCAATTTTGCTACAGCAGAGCCCTTAGTTCGATCACAAAGACAAGCTATGCCCTTGATTCTTAACATTGTGCCGACCACCCAGCCAATTTTAAAAACTCAAACTGTGGGTGGTGAAAAATTTTCGCTTCGTCTCCCGGGTGGTGTTTTAACTGCCGACGGGGCATACGCCATCGGAATAATTGGAGTAGCCGCATCTGTACTATACGTGGCAGAGCTTCTCACACGATTATCTTGCTTGGTGGTGCGACGCCTGAATAACACAAATGGTGATCGGCATGAAATCGAAATGGCTGCCAAGTAAGTTTAATAATTTAAAATTAACCCAATTCATATTTTAGTGTTACGCCTAAACGAAATGTTATTCGTTAAATAATAATTAATTTTAGTCCCCCAAATTTCGAAAATGCTCGACGCCATCAAAACCCTTTGCTCGCCGATTTCCCGTTACCACCAATTGTCGAATTCGAAAATTTACGAATATAATTTGTATTGCATTTTATCTGTTGCGTTTTGCGTTTAGTCTTTTTTACTGCATTTTCTCTGTAGCTTTCTGCGTAATTTTTGTTTTTGTTTTGCTCTGTGTTTTCAAGTCTCGCTTTCTGCTCGCTTTCCGTGTTTTTAACCGTGCTTTAGAAATAAAATAAACCCGGGAAAAAATAAAGTTGTTATCTTCTATCTAGGAAATTTTTCAAAAACGTAAAAAAATAACTCTTTTTTGTCAGATCGAAATCCGCAGTTATTTAGCTAAAAATCAATACTGCGCGATGAATATTCATAAATTAGAAAAAAATAAAAGAAAATTTGAAAATGAATTTCGAAAATAGTCGGGACTATGGTTTTTAATTCGTTAAAACATACAGTAATTTTTTTTATCAAAATGCGAATTATTTATTGCAAAATTATGAAAAAATGCTCATTTTTGATATTTCTCAATTTTTCCATCTATTTTTTTTCTTAATTTACTAGATATTTGCTAGGAATTTCAGAAAAATGTCAAACATAGCGAAAAATATCCTAAATATCTCTTTAAACTAACTTTGGATCTATATTTGAAAAGTTATGGCTGAATCAAATATTCGTTTTGTTAGTTTAACGTTAAAAACTGAGATTTAAAAGGAATTCTCTTAATTTGCAGGAAAAAATAAAATAAGGGAAAATTGTTCAAAAAAACGCAAAAAATAACTCTTTTTTATTTGTTTGTTCTAAATCCACATTAATTTAGCTCAAAATTAATACTGCGCGATTAATATTAAACAAAACAAAAAAAAGTGAAAATTTTTCTTAATTTGCACCGCTGTTTCTCTAACGTTTTCAGAAAATATTTCCCACCTTTACTAATTAGAATTTCGTGTTAAATGAGTGTTGTTCGATCCAATTTGACTTTGAAAGCTTTAACTTAATAAATATTTAAAATATAAATTAACTACAAAAGATTTTTTTACACAAAAGTTATGTTTGTTTTTAATTGTTGCGGGCCTTTTGTCCTATTTTTGGAGTTTCTCATGCTCCGATTTCCGGTTTTTTGTAATTTGTATGTTACGATGTCTAAGTCCGGGTTTACACAGTTGGGGGTAACACATAAGTGTCAAAGTACCTGACATTATTCCCTATATTTTTTGTAGTCCCTCTAACGGATGAAACTCTTTATAAGCCAGCTCATCTCCTAAATATTTATCAAACAAAAATGACGTCTGAAAAAGCAATTATTAAAATTTTTTCTTTCCTCGCGGCAAAAAAAGCAGATAATGTTAAGGCTTTTATCGGGCTTGAAAAAGAGAGTGGACAGAGAGTTTCTGGATTGGTACTTTTTACTTTGAACAAGGGTGTATGGCGGATAGATACTGAGTCGCAAAGAGATTTTTCCGATAATGCACCAAATAGAGAAAATAATGGCATGCCGCTTGTGCAAATTCTTGACGCTCATAAACACAATAGAGAACTGTGCAATTCTTATGATCACGAGTTAAAGCCTGACCAGCTTTATCGCATAACTATCACTGAACTTGATCAGAATTGAACTATTATTTTTAATAAATAATTCAAAAGCTATTTTATTAATATATAATTTTAAGAAAATGTATTCAAAACTCGGAAATTCAGTCAGTCAAACTGTGGAAATAATTTCACTGAAAATTTACACGTCCAAATTTACGGTAAAATTAAACCAAAATTTGATCAATTTTACGAATAAATTAAGGGAAGATTTTTGGCCTTGGTCGTGCAGGAAGGCGATCAAACATACCAATTAAATGGCTCAGTGAAAAATGAAAAAATTTTGGTGGGTATTTTTGTTTGTTTAAAGCGCTTATTATATTAAAAAAAATACCTTTAGTTTCTTGTCACTGGCGTTGCCAACGAAAAAATGGTCAAAATTAGAAGATCAACAGTTAAAAAACCATCTAATTTGAAATTTGACAAATATCCCGTCTACCGATTATTTGAAATATATTCTAATGAATAATTTTTTTGCTTAATTTTAAATTAATTCAGAAGCATGGGTAAATCAAGCGCTAAAATTTGTAAACAGCAAATTACCACTGAGCTCCGACGATGGGTAACAAAATCCAAACAAATAAGAATTAATTCCCACATTGCCTATGGGAAAATAAAAGCTAATCTGAGCGCCCTTGCACTTATGACTTCCAAGGAAGATTTACGTGCAATTACTCACGAAATAGGTACATTTTATTTTAGTTTAAATTTGCATGAATAAGTAGCAAATTTTTAAATTTTTGATAGAACTTGCTTTGGATAAAATTGGGACAAACAGCACTTCATGCCTTTCGGAACTGCATATCGATTTGGACAATATTGAACAAGAATAAGTTCCAAAAACTCCGAGAAAAAGAAAGAGAAATGACAAAAAATCAGTCGATATCAAACGTGCCAAGCGGGCTTTAGATTTTATAGATGATGAAGCAGAAGAAGTAAGCGGTGAGTTTAATATTTCATACTTTACTTTTAAAGTTACCAATTTTGTAATCTTAAAATTTCCAAAATTTTAATACAAATTGATAATTTTGATTTCAGGCGAATCGGATGGCAGCGAATCAGAGAGCGAGGTGTCTCACAGCCCAACCAATGACGAGCCTTCATCAAGCAGCACCGATGAATCCTGATAAATCTTTTCTGTTTTCTTTACTTTAATTTCACCCCGTAAAAAAATTCAAAAATAAAACAAAAATGTTACAAATTTTTCTGTTAATTTTATTTTTTGCAATGGTGTTCAAAATTCTCAGAGCGAGTTCGGAAAGAAATGAGCAGGATATATTTGACCCAAATGGTAAATTGACTAGAATATTTAATTTTCCAAAAATTTAAAAAACATTATCATGTTCGCCCAAGAAAATCTTTTTCGAGCAAAATATGTCGATTTCTGATGTGTTTCAGTAAATAATAGTTCGGAATAAAAAAGGTGTTGAGAGGTAGATAAGACGCTAAAAAAACGATATTTCGTAAATAAGATGACCTTGAATATCGATTTGTGGCCGATTCGGACATTTTTGGAAAATAAATAAAAAGTTCACCACATTTTCCGGAAGTATTTTTCACCTCAAACTTGATATTCGAATATTTACTTTAATAAAGTCCATTTATTCACTATTTGACGGTCATTCAAATAAGGACAATTTATAAATCTGTAGGAATCATCACTACTCATGACTAATTAATAAGTGAATTAACAGCTTATGGTAAAAAAAAATATAAATTTTTTTTGATCTTATGATTTAATTTGTAATTGTATTAGGGCTTGAGCTCAGCAGGGATCAATTCAATGAGAGAATTGCGCTCGCTCCCGCACACTCGACTCGCAGTATGTACCAAAATAATGCGCGAACTGCCTTTGAAAACCATCTTCACCAATTGTGAGAACTTTCAACCGTCTAACAAAAAATCGCCGCTTTATCCGACAGCGTTCAAATTTTTAAATTACTGCCATAAATTTAATTCTGAATTTCTGATAAAATATATTTGGGCTTCGAAACAAAAGTATTTTCATGCGCATTAAAACAATTTTGGTAGTAAAAGTTGATTCCGTTGTTGCTATTCAATTCGACTATAATATTTTTTTTTTACAAATAATTTTATTTAAAGTTTAAATGGGCAGTTTTTGAATGTGAACTAAAAGTCCAAGCAGGGCATATGGTCGTAATCCAGATCCTTCATATTGAAAGAAATCGACGTGATTTTGAAAGCATAAATTGAGTATATCTGCGGGCTGTAAGTCTTTAAATTGTTCAAGAAAAAGTTCGTGGTCTTTATCGTCTGAAATTTTTATCACTTCGTTGAACGAACTTGCTTTTGATCCTCGTTGAAATTTAAGCACAACTTCACTTGAATCATTTTCAGACGGACATTGTATCATAAAATGAGCATCGACAAAAACTATCAAATGCCCTGTCATATCCAAAAGCTCATCAAAAAATTTGTAGAAATCAAATTCAGGTGTCAAAAATTTCGTCATTTGTAAACTTTCATAAGGTCGAAATTTATTTTTCGGGCGAATTACTAAATGATCTATTATTGTCTTTAGTTTATCTTTCTTTTTCAGGAACTCATAAATTTCATTCGGCAGGTAATTGGCAATATTTTGGTAAGTGACGGTTTTCTTAAAAACTTCTATTATATTCTCTTTTTCTTCTTCATTAAAAATGTTCATTTTATAAATAATTGCCGTCAACTTTCAACGGTAAGCAGGTCACTCGATCGCTCTGTACCGCCATTTTTATATGAATGTCAGAAAGCCCCATTTTTCTCAGGGTGGTGCGCGTCATCTCTTTATTTGAATTGAGACGCAATGACCGAACCTCCACCATATGCGGACTTGAATTTTCTCCATAAAGAGTTTTCTTGTAATCGTCCAAGTTTAGTTCAAATGAGAATGGGATACCTTTTTTGGCTTCTTTTATTTCATGTTTTGTTTGACAAAACATTTGATAATTTTTTGGACAAAGGGCTACAATTTCCCCGGTCGATGTTGTAAACTCTGTTTTGAGTAATCCAGGCTTTTTTTCATCTTCAATTTCATTAGTGAGCACGAAATAGTTTCCCCAAATAGCTTTAAAATCTTCGAGTTTTCCAGGTTTCACAATTGGGTAAAATATGCTTTCCATTTGGTGTAAGCGGTTTATAGGGTCACCTTTTTCGTCAAGTTTTATTGGTAGAGTGTTAGAAGTAGCAAGTACCAAACTATCAGTGTCACAGTAAATGGTTTGAAATGAACCCGTTATCAAGTAATCTCGTAAAAAAGTCACAAATTCAAGAAACATTAATTTGGAAATTTGAAGAATAGCCACACCAACATGAACAAGCTTATTATCTTCGACTCGCCTTTGATCCATTACAAATTCATGCAGACCATCTTCTTTGTCTTCAGTTTCGAGCACTGATACGTGCTTGAAAAAAGGAGACTGGAATTGTTTCTTTAATTTTTTTTCTTCTCTGATAATTTTTGTTGAGGTATAAATATCAACTTTTTCGGCCAATTTACCATAGCCGGAATTGCCAAATATTTTCGCGCTATTTGCTTTTGTTTTTTTGTTTTCGATTTCTCCAGAAATTCTCATTCTTGTAACTTTATCGACAAATGGTTTCAGTGAATTGCACGGAATGTATTGAATTACTCGAGAAATATTTGTTATTTTCAAACCAATTTTAATGTAAAATTTTACTAAACTCGTCAAAAGCAAATGATTTTTCGCACTAAAACATTGAACTACTGTTGTTCGTTTCAGAGATTGGTTTGGGTATCTTTTTTTATATCGCCCGCGCATGTATTCTGTCAAATGCTTATCTTCTAGCTCCATTCTTTTGATTATCGGCGGGAAATCGAGCATAGATGGAATGATATTAGCCGGAGTTTCAATGTCACAGATAATATATCCGTATAAATTATGATGCATTATGCTATTGATAATATCTTCAGATGTATGATAATATTGCAAAATATGAGGGATAAGAGGTGTTTGAACGTTTTTTATATTCGGAAGATGTTTATTCCATTCACATTCATAAATAATATGAACTTTTCCAATTCGCTCTAGATCGGGTAGTTTTCGCTCAAAAGTGTCATCCACTTCATCTGGACTGCAAATAGGACACCCTTTGTGAAAATGGCAGCCCATAAATTCGTAAATTTTAATTCATTGTCTGTTTCGGCGTATCCATCTACTTCCCAGGTCAAATTATTTGTCTCACTATTCATTATCTTTTGTTCTCCGCGGTGGAATTTTGTATGGATAATTGAACGACTTCCGTCTTCATTGTTTAAATACGGGTCGATGCTTTGCATAAATGTAAGCCATTGTTGAGCTTTAAAAGAAGTTCCATATGCCATTACTTTTTTATTCCAGCTAAAATTGCCTTTTGTTTCCCACAAAATCCCCGGGCTTGTCGGAAGGTCGTACTCTTGAGCTTTAACGTACATTCCATTAAAATCAAGTCCACATATATTTGTAATTTTATCTCCGTTTGAAGTATGAGTAGAATTGTGCGGGAGAGAGGGGTCAGTGATAGTTGTCCCATGTCTCAGAAAAACGTTGACAAGTCCTCCGATAACATTTTCTCGAAATAACTGTGAAATTTCTTTGTATTTATCTGGGAATGAGAAAAAAAGAGGGGATTCGGGATCAAAATTTTTGAACATTGCTTCTTGAGCTAAACTTGGTAGAGATTGAGCTATCATTGGATTGACATTAAAATTCTCGCTATACGTGCGGAAACATTTTTCGATAGCAAATGCCAAGGGTTGTACATCAAGCTTATTGTAAACTTTTAACCAGCCGAACATCGACTTTATTTTATGAGGATCGCCGACAGGTAGCAATTTTCTTCGGTAAAATTCTTTTCTTGCGATAACATATTCTCTCATAGAACACCCATTTCCCTTTAGCTCAGAAAAAAATGCGGACTTCGGGGGAAACTTTTTACATTCTTTGATTTCCTCCACGTTTTCAAAATAGGAATACGGCCAAATGCTTTTCTCAGCTGGTGCTTCCCAAGATTTGAGAAACTTGTCAAGGCTACATGGCGCTGTGAATTTCATAATATCCTGAAAATTGAATTTTCTGGACGAAATGTTAAAGTAAGACGCTCCTTTCTTTAAAACTGAAATTTTTGAATCAGATTTTAACAATTCGCAAAACAAAGGTGCTGCAATCGCTGGCAAATCAAAGCGCGCAGAATTGAATCCAAAACAGTTTAGTTTTTTAACATTATCAATCACTCGCTGATATGCATCAAGTTTTCGTGATTCAAACCAAGGTTTAGCTCCACATGCAATTTCTGCTCTTAATTCCATCTGTCTTTCAAATATTTCTTGCTCGGCAACTTTAAAGTAATCTGGTATCGACTCTTGCTTTATATTATACAGTTCATCTAATTCTTTCACAAAGTTTGAAATAATTGTCTTTTCTTCAATAGGTTCCGAAGAATTCCGAATCCAACATTTTGGTTCATAATTTTCGATATTACTACCAACCGCCAGTGAAAGTAAAAGTAAACGAGCATCAGTAACAGTTCCTCGATTAGGCACACAGTTCAGAGTTTTCTCTTCTATTGTTTCTATATCGAATGTGCTAACAATATAATTTCGGTAAGACAAAGCATCTTGAGGTAGGATAAATTCATCTATCATGGCCCTGATTGTTGTTGAATCATCTCCATAAGCTTTCTGGATACATTTAATTTGCTTTGTGTTTTGCTTTTCACATGTTAAAATATGTCTCTGAAAATTTCTCTCATCATACGTCGAATATTGACATTTTTGAACTTTATCGCACTTGAGAAGTTTCAGTTGATATTTGCTAGATATAATAAGATCAAACCAAATTATTTCTTCGTAAAGAGTTGGCTCTTTTTTTATCATAATATCGACGGTCAATTGATGACGCTTTTTATGAGGATCTCTGAATGGGAATGTTTTGCATCGCATTATTTCTATGTCACCTATGATTGGCATGCAAATTCGAATGTTTATTTTATATTTATCTTCCAAATAACGCATTCGCTTTAAGTTAAGTAGTTGATAATCGGCTTGAATTCCATAAAAGTAAAGTAAGTTAGCCAGATCAGGTACCCGGATAAGGTCATTTGATGCTTTCAAAATATGTTTATAGGTCATATTTAATATCAAACAAACTTCCCCGTCACTTATTTTCCGGTTAACTTTTCGAACATCATCAAACCAAACGCAGTTGAGATAATCATTTGGGGGCGACAGTAATTTGGGGACAGACGACGAATTTTTCAAAAACCCTATAGATTTTTTAAACCAATTTGTGACGCTTTCTATACAGAACTCATTAGTCTCATGAAATTTCTCTAGCTCTTCGAGGACCTCATTGTAAAATTTTACTGATTTTTTCTCTTTTTCTAAAACTTTCAAATCTGTTATATTTTTCAAAGCTAACTTCATTCCAACAAACAATCCATATGTCTCAAGCCCTTTTATGCAACAATTTATTCTTTTTAATTTTTCCATTTAAAGAAAATATGTAGAAAACAAAGATTATATGTGCGTAAAATGGCAGTATTGCGCTTTGATAATTTGACAAGTGGGTGCGAAACCTTTTATTTTCGAGAAAAGCTCTTTTGAAAGATG
The DNA here is from genome assembly GCA_004367855.1 of Oikopleura vanhoeffeni. Lineage (NCBI taxonomy): Eukaryota > Metazoa > Chordata > Appendicularia > Copelata > Oikopleuridae > Oikopleura > Oikopleura vanhoeffeni. The sequence continues at coordinate 54,530 of SCLH01001011.1, read as the reverse complement.
ATGTGATACCCGCTGCGAGTCGAATGGGACCACGTAAAGAAAAATGATAATAAAAACTACAATTTGAAGAATATATGATTAACACATAATGAGTATCATAATATAAAATTATTTAATTGGACTATAACTTATTCTAGAATAATGTCTTGAATTTAATTTTGGTTTTTAGGGGGTATAAATCGACTGTTGCCGACTTTTTAAGTATACTCACAGGTCTACAGTAGTATTATTTTGGGTAATCGGAACATTTTTTTTAACAATTTTAAAATTTTTGAAAAATTCTTTCAAATTTTTTTTGATTTTTGAATTTTTTTTTTAAATATTCATCGCGAAGTATTGATTTTTAGTTTAATCAATGCAGATTTCGATTTATTAGATAAAAAAGAATTAAAAGTTGCGTTTTTTGAAAAAAAAATCACTTTCTGACTTTTTCCTGCAAATTCAGAGAAAGACTTTTAAAAACAGATTTTTAACGTCAAAACTCAAAAATGAGTATTTTGATTATGCTATAACTTTTAAAATATTGGTCGGAAGGCCCTCAAAATTGCTTTAAAGTGTTTTTTATGGTATTTTTAGTCATATAAGTAATTTTCCTGAAATTCAAAGCAAATCTCTAAAAAATAAAAAAATTAAAATTCGTGAAATCGGAAAAAAGCTAAATTAGTGTTTTTTACGTAATTTTGCAATAATTAATTGGCATTTTGATGAAAAAAATTTCGGTATTTTTTATTTGATAAAAAATCACTGTCCCGATATTTTGTTAAGAAAAAAAACTATTTTCGACATTTTTACGTGAAATGCGAGCAAAATGCGCAAATCAAAACAGTGACTTAAGCGCTTCGTAAATTTTGCAGAGAAAAAAACATGATTTTTTTTTTAAAACTTAAATTTTCGATACAGATTAGAAAAGTCTATTTAATAATCTATTCGACAATTTTTTTCATCATTTTTTTGAAAAAATATTGCAAAATTAAAAAAAATTTCAAAAAATTTGAAAAAATTTTTTATCAATTTTTTTACAATTTTTTTTCGACTCCGTACAAATACGTTATATTATTGTTTCGTAACTTGAAAAACCAATTTTTACACCTTTTCTGACAATTTTTAATTTTTTTTTATTTTTTGTTAATTTTCTACGGGGTTTTTGCGTTTTTTGTTTTTTTTTCTTGAAAACCGCCATAAAATCAAATAAAAACATTTTTTTGTATTTTTTTTTGCTTTCGCGGGTAGATGATCGGAATATTGTCTTTTTAAGAGTATTTTGAGCAATTTTTAGCAAATATTTAAAAAGTTAGGGACATTTGAAATTTTGAAAATTTCGACAAAAAAAGTCAAAAAAACGTAAAATCGCGATAACTTTTCAAAAAATCAGTCAAAAATGAAATTTTTGGCTTCTAAACTACGCATTTTGAATTTTACACCTTTTGTCGGAAAAAAATTTTATTTTTCGTTTTTTGACAATTTTTTATGCGGTTTGGCAACATGGTTTTTGCCAAACCGCATAAAAAATTGTCAAAAAACGAAAAATAAAATTTTTTTTCGCCAAAAGGTGTAAGATTTAAAATACCTAGTCATAAAACCAAATTTATGACTTCTTATCAATTTTTCGATAAGTTATGCTCATTTTACAGAAAAAAAAACAACGTACCGCGCGAACCCTGTAACTTTTTGCAAAAATCACTATTTTTGAAAATTTTTATGAAATTCACCAAAAATGACTGGAAGCTAGTTTAGCCATTTCCAGAAAGTTTTTTTAATCAATTTAACACCTAAAATTAGAGATTTACTTTTGAAAAAAAAAAATTTTGAAATTTTTTGAGAATTTTTTGAAAAATTTTTTTTTCAAAATTTTTATGAGCATAACTTTTCAAAAAATTGGTCAAAAATCATAAATTTGACTCTATGACTACATTTTTTGAATTTACACCTTTTGCCGAAAAAAAATTTTTTTTTCGTTTTTTGATAATTTTTTATGTCTCACCGCAAATTCATATTTTGACATTTGCATAAAAAAATTGTCAAAAACGAAAATTTTTTTTTTAAGGCAAAAGGTGGAAAATTCAAAACATGTAGTCATAGAGTCAAATTTATGATTTTTGACCAATTTTTTGAATTATGCTCATTTTACGACAAAAAACACGTTCCGCGCTTACCCTGTAACTTTTTGCAAAAATCACGATTTTTGAAAATTTTTTTATGAAATTCACAAAAATGCCTGGAAGCTAGTTTAGTGCCATTTCCAGAAGTCTTGTTTTTTTAATCAATTTAACACCTAAAAATTAGAGACTTTATTTTGAAAAAAATTTTTTGAAAATTTTTCTGAGAATTTTTTTGAAAAATTTTTATTCAAAATTTTTTTGAAAATTTTCTTCAATTTTTCACGGAAACTTTTTAATTTTTTTTAAATTTTCTGTTTCATTTTATATGCCGAGAATAAAATAGAATTGATTTTTACTAAGTTTTTATTTTCAATGTGTGGGCAAATAGACGTAAAATGATAAGTAAAGTTATGCACAGATAATTTTTTAAAGTACGGCTTTTTCTACTCGAAAGAATTTGTCAATTGCTAGTTCGATGTTGTTGACAGTCCAGATAACTAGAAAATAAATGAAATTAAGTTTAAATATAAATAATTTACCTAAAGTGTAATTATCAGCAAAAGGTTTTTCCAATTTTAGATCCATACCAATCCAACCTTGATCAGTAGGCTCGCCCTCAAACTTATGACTNTAAAATGATAAGTAAAGTTATGCACAGATAATTTTCTAAAGTACGGCTTTTTCTACTCGAAAGAATTTGTCGATTGCTAGTTCAATGTTGTTGACAGTCCAGATAACTAGAAAATTAATAAAATTAAGTCCAAATATAAATAATTTACCTAAAGTGTAATTATCAGCAAAAGGTTTTTCCAGTTTGAGATCCATGCCAATCCAGCCTTGATCAGTCGGTTCACCTTCAAATTTATGACTATAGAGGAAATGAAATCGTTTGAAGTCCATTGGTGAGACTTGTTTACCACACTTGTTGTTGAAATAGCGATTTGTAGACTGCAGCCATTTATTGTAAACTGATAAAGCGGAGCCATTGTTATTGACAATAGGAAACCCATTGCAAGAATATCCATTTAGTGACAGGTCGAATTCTTTAACTCCATTGCGTTCAAACTGAGTTGATGAAAGAGAAAAATCTCCTTCAAGGGCTTTTGATTCAATCACACCACAGAAAATAAAACTGGGTGTCTGACCACC